>WEIV01005752.1:1418-14299 GCA_013390005.1 Calyptomena viridis | reverse complement strand
TCACTGACAGAAGTGCTCCTACTGTTCCATAGGAACATCCCACATTGCAGCTTGGGTACAATGCCTTTCATCCTACAACAATGCACCTCCAGGAATAGTGCAGTACCATCATTTTGATTTCTGTCCACAAGCTGTGATGAAAATAGTAATAACTCTTAGCATCACTTTCTTTAGGACTTTGTAAATACTGCATAAAAAACAGCAACACCAAATCTCAGTCAATAGCTGAAGAACCACTTTTAACCCAAGTTGTTAGTATTTCATCTTGGGAATTATTTTTGAGTCAGAACAAAACAAATCAGCACTGTACTGCTTTAGAGAAACAGGAAATCTTCTGAAATGCCTAAAAAAGTATTAAGAGGTCCTGTTAAAAAAGATTAAAAGGGGAGCCCTGAAAAGACTTGGTTAGTCCAATCTTTCTCTTGCAAAAACAAAGCCTACTTTTCTAAAATCAGCCACTCAGGCATCCTGGAATGAGTAGGAGACCTGGTAGAAAAATTCCATTTTGAAAAGATTGTTTTCTTAATAGCTGCTGAGCAATGAATTATTCAGAAACAACATTCCAACAACAGAGAGAGAAGAGGCAGTTTCCTCAAGTGCTGGAAGATGAAACCCCAAACAGATGCAGAAAATGTTCCAAACATTCAGCAAATATGAAAAAAATCATCATTTGCAGAAAGATTAGTATTGTCTTCATCTTGGTTCCTGCTAACATTATTTTAAACCAGACTACTAGCAGCATGGTGCCTCTTACTGTCTGGCAAGTCTTAGATCACACCAAAAGGAAGTGAGTAAAGACAATTACAAAAGCATCTAGACTATATTACCAATTAAAAAGCAAGCAAACAAAATTAAAAACACAAATAAACAAACAAACAAAAACCCCACCCCACACACATGAGAGGCTGGAAGGGGATACGCACATGTCCGAAAGTCAACTCATTGCGTTCATGCTTCATCCACTAAGGCAGTTTTCTGTTAAGATGATCAAGTAAAAAGTTAAGAAATGTGTAAGAGGTCTCTCTATTAAAATTTTGTCACCAATAAGGCAAGCCTGCGTATCTCCATACAAGCTTTCACTTTTCAGAGATATTTCAGCACTGAAAACTTATTCATGCAGATTTACAGAGAGGACCAACAGAGGGACTCCTCAGAAGCATGGTCTTATAATTTATATTACAATCTTTTCATTTATATAGACACTAGTCCAGAATATTTTGGCCTACATGAGGCATACCTCTTAAAACAGCATTTCTTTTCAGAGTCTGCCATCCAGAGACCTGAAAAGACAGAAAAATAGTCTGAAAGTTAACACCCAAAATTCCTCAAAATATAGCTGCCCCAAAGAAATACTCAGCTCACTAAATTCACTTAACAATATTTAAGTATCTGTATTAGCTTGGGGGTAGGGTAGAGGCACTCGTGAGCAAGAAAAGGAGAAAAAGACTGTCAAAATTAGATGATAAGGAAAAAGTAAGAAAAAAATATGTAAGAGTCTCCTATGAAAGAGTACACTTAGGCAAGACCACTCAATAAACTAAGGAGTCCCATTAATATGTGACTGCAAAATGAAATTGTTTACCTTCACAAATAACAGGGAATATAACCAAATAAACAAGCAGAAACCTCCAACCACAACCTATGGACTAGATAGTGATTAGTCTGTAAAAAAAAGAAAATATTTTGGGTTGAACATCTGCAGCCAGATGAGCAGTATTCTCAGTTTTCAAGGTATACTTGCATGTAATTTGCTCTTTGTACCTTAATTTTCAAAAAATACGTCCAAGGAAATAATTCATATTTCTAGAATCTCTAGATGTTTTACAGAACAAAATTAGAGAAAATAGTAAAAATTAGAGAAAACAGTAAAAAGTAAGACCTTCGTCCCCTAGCTAAAGGTGATACAATCTCACATGAATAGCTAAGTTGGACAGAAGAAGAAACTTTTCTTATTGATTCACACAGGGAACATACAAATATTACAGAAAAAGGCGAAGAGTACTACTAGTTTCGTCCTCCTGCTCCAAACAAATCAAAGGCATAGCCTGTAGCTACTGATTTTGCTGTTATATTGCTAATGGAATTTTAAATACAAGGACACAAGACACTGATGTACTGGGTCTATCTGAGCCTCAGCAGCCTTAGCAGTGCTAGGAGATAACACTCCACTGTTTTGACTGCTGTGAGAGAGAGGCAGAGGGGACACAAGCAGATCAGGTGACCCAGACTGATGCAAGGGATATTCCAGACCATATGATGTCAGCTCAGATATAAAAGAACAGGAAGGGTGGGGGCACAGGGTTGTCTCCGATGGCTGCCTGCTGAAGGGACAACCAACGCGTAGGGCCCTGCTTCTCAGGATGCGAGCTGACCTTGTGGAATGGGAAGTAGAGATTAGATTCTCCTTTGCTTTGCTTCCTGCACGCAAAAATCTTTTTTGCTTGTATTAAACTGCCTTGTCTTAACACCCACGAGTTGCTGTCATCTTATTGGTAAAGGGAAGGGGCGAGAGACTGTCCGGGTACTTGGCACCTAGCCAAGGTCAACCTGTTACAACTGATGATAGCACTACACAAGAACTTCAGAACAATGCAAATAAAAATCTCTTAGCAATTCCACTATGAATTTCTTCAATTGCATTCAAACAAAAAAATTACTATTAGCTGAAAATTACTATTAAGTGAAAGCAATGCAGATTGCATGGGATGCCCTTTTGTTGGAACCTACCAAAAAAAAAAGTATTCCTCAGTGAGGATGGACAGCCTCTCATACAGACAGTAGAATAAACTCTGTAAGGCATTTGTCACTGAAAAGATCTATTTCTATTTTTGCGGCAAAAGGTGGAGAACAGAGCAGTCAGTGACACTGCTTCTGAAGAAACCAACTCAGAAGTTTATCACCACTCCAAGAGCACTTGCAAGATAAACTCAAGTCATGGTCTTTCAAAACGAATTGTCATAAATCTCCCCTCACTGCTACTGGAAGAGGATGAGGTTACACGAGGACGAGGTTAATTTGGATGAAGAAAGTGGCACTCCATCTGTGAACCAACAATCCAGTTGGTCCTAAATTATCACCATATTCTTCATATTCTGGTTACAGGAGGATAATGATGTGCTACAAAAGCTAAAGACAGGGAAATTCAGTTCATTTTTATATCTAGATGGTTGCTGGAGACTGGGCAAGTGGACCATTCTACTGATCCTGTACACTAATAAGTCAGAACTGAGTACTAATATTTTCTTTAGAGGATTGCTCAAGTGCTCTGACTGTTTTTGACAATTTGTCAGATTACCAAACTGTAATTCTTGTTTGTACTATTTAGATTTGTAAAGCAAAATGGAAAGTTACTCTTACCAGATACAAATCCAGGACTGAAGTGAATGCCTGAAGAATTTAAAAACCACTACAACTTTTATCTATTTTAAAAGGAAAAGCATACATATTTTGCTTTTGTTGAGAAGTACAATAATGTTACCTCATTAAAATGCAGAAGTATAACGCTCACGGGGGAAAGCCTGAGGAAAAAAGCTAAATGTAGCAAATGCTTGCAATTTTGCTGAATAATTACTGAAAGATACTAAGGCCATACAGCACCAAAAGCTGAGTAACAACAGTACTAGAAGCAGCAGTGATAATTGTGTCAGTTCACAAGGACAGTATCTTTAAGGTGAAAGTCACAGCTCAGAGAACAAAGTATTACAATGGAACTTTGTTCCAGTCCAAAACTCAGCGTGGGAAAAAAAATTCAAATCTGGTGCTTATGATGGCCTGGCTTACATCAGGCATAAGCTTGGGACACTTCTGTTAGTACCTGCACACAAATAAAACCCAGTAGACAAACCTAGGTCTACAATGAGCTGAATTAAACTGTAGAAAAAAACCCAGTCCTTCCTAAGGCAATCAGTGTATTTAGCCTCAAAGATGTCTAACTAATATTGATAGAGTAACTTTTTAAATATTAATTTAATAGCAACTTTAAATTCTTAAATAATATCAAATGTTTCAATTTTAATAGCTGTTTCTATCTCATTCCACAATCTACACTAGCTGAACAGGCCTGCAAACACCTTATTGCATACAGATAGGACTCCAAAATTGCTCCTGATATTGTGAGCATAACCATGCAATTACAGAACTAATGCCTGGTTAAAATTAAAGTCTAATTCTCACTTCCGTCACAATGCAACTGAAGGCAGTGTTGCATGGTCATGAGGTCAGAGATTATGAAGAAATAAAGGCACAGAATTTGTGTTTCTTCAACTGGCTGAATTAAAACATAAAAATAGCCTGCTACTGTAATTAATTGCAATAGAAAGACAGAAATTAGTAATGACTGAACAGACACATCTCTGTTCCATAAGGAAATTTATTTAGCAGAGACTTTTTAGAATCATATGCTGACGGCAACAGATCAAAAGAATTACAGCTAAATGAAATGAATTAAAAAACCTCACCAGTTTAATATAAACTACCTTTGACTTTTGCAGATTTTTCCATCATAGGACAAAGTATTATGAGTCAGAAATTTACTTCAAGAGTACTGGAAAAACCCTCACAGTCCTACTTTCATTGCTAACAAGGTCAATACAGCCTATACAGTACTGTAAACAAGGATGAGGATATTACCTCAGGTAAACAACTTAAGAGGCAGGACACCTTTTCAGCAGACGGAAGGATAAACAAAACAATATTGTGGTTGCTTTGGCCTCAGGTATCAAAGTTGTTTATTTCAACTGTTGTCAGGTTTACGTTATTGAATTTTTACTTTCAGACAATGTATCAGCCACTTGAAAAAAAAAAAAAGAGAACCATGATTTCAACTGTATTAGCAGTGAGAAGGTTGTGCTGGGTTTAGGAAAACACAATCATAGAAGATAATCAGTCTTTCAAAATAAGTTTTAAAATATTGTAAACTTTCACAAAACTCTTCCATATTGTGTTTGCAAAGCACTGTTCAATACAAGAAACTATTAGAAACAAACCTTTCTGTTAAGCAGAAAGCAATAAAGATTAAATTTGCTCTAGCAAACCAAGTTGTGAGTACATGTGCAGCCTTTTATGACTTAATTCAACAGCATAATTACACGTTAAGGCAGAAAATATATCTGTGTACTCTTTTTAGTATCCTGCCAGCAATTTCTCACATCTCAGTCGAAATCATCAAAATCATTTCCGGGAATGTATTAATACCACCAGATGGCACCAGTATCCTAACTTCAATGAAGCAGATAAGTATCTTAGTAACTAAACATAGAAAAAAGAAATGAAAAACACACATCCACCAGCAGTCTCACCCACAGAGATTCTCAGATCCTACCATGTCCCTGGCAACTAGCCAGACTCACTTGGTCACCCCAACAGCCAGCACCTCCCCCGGTGTCCCCCTTACAGATGCACACATACCCGGCCACTTCTCTTACCTATGGAGGCTAGCTTGGCTGTGTCTTCAGTAACACTCATTCTCTTACTGTAATTGCTGCCAGTATGGACACACCAGCTTCTGTCCTTCCCCACTGTCTGGCACCTGGTTTCACTCACTCCAGTCTCTCCAGTTACTAGCTGTGGGAATATGGTCACTCCAGCACCCAGCCCCATACACCTCAGATGCACCCCAGACCCTTATTTACTCCAATTCCTGGCACCATGGATGCATGGGCTCCAGTGACCTGAGGTCCCACTCCTGTTGTTGGTAGTACACTCATGCCTGTCTATCCAGCTGCTGGCACCCTGAGCCACCTCCTTCCTGGTCTGACCTGTTTCCTCTCAGGCCCCTGTCGGAGTCCAGGATATTGAGTCTACACCTCGGGTTGCCCTGGAGGGTCTGGGACCCTTGCAGAGACCCCAGGAGGATACAGTTTTTGATCTGTGTCCCTGGGAAGGACTTCCAAAACTGATGGAAGCAAGAGCAGCAGAAAAATAATTTGGCTTATGATTTGGCTAGTTATAGAAGTAAAGCTTATAGTTTTAGGTTTTGTAGTATAGATATGAAAGAAGACAACATGGAGGATTTTGGGTGTTGCCCTGAGTTCTTCTTCTTCATCTTCTTCTTGCTTCTTGCACTGCAGCAGAGTTGGCATTTGATGATTGGTAGAATAGGTTTGAGGTAGAGAAGACGTGTTAGTAATAAGTTAGGATTATTGGTACTGAATTGTAAACATAATACGTATTATCATATCATTGGTTATTAGTGTCCTTAAAAACTTAGATGCAGTCGCATCATTTCGGCACTTTTTGAGGCGTTTCTTCTGAGGCTTTCCACACCCTACTCCCTTCTCGCTTTGTGCTTCCTCGCTTTGCACACGCTTTGGTGTGTTAAACCCAGGTTAGGGTGACATGCTAAAGTTGTGATAAAGCTTAATAAACAGCAAGAAAAACTGAGAAGCTGCGAGTTTCATTCCTTTATCTGGTACCGGACTTTGATAACAAGAAGCAATTACTACGGGCATTTTTACAAGAACATAACAGGCCCCCATGGTCCCAGACATACCTGCATACACAACAGAGCACCACTCATCCTGGAAGGAGTTAGAAAGGAATTTAAGAAGGTAACAGAGATTGCACAGATCAGACATGCAGCACGGCCAGTTACTTGTACTGACCAGCCAACTATCTGCACATGCTTGACCTTCTAAATCCACTTGCTCCTCTTTACCAATCTTTATTCTTGCCCAAGTCACCTACTGCCACAACTAGTGTGGGTTCACAGCCCGACTCTTACAAATAATGTTAACATTCTCCACTGAGTTTCTAACCAATCTCAGTTCCTTCGTAATTGTTATTTTTAAACACCGTTTTAAGTTAATTTCATTAAAGATGGATGAATCATAGAATCATTAGGGTTGGAAAAAATCTTTAAGATCATTGAGTCCAACCCTTGTCCCGACACTGCCCCTTAGTGCCACACCTACACATCTTTTAAATACCTCTTGGATTTGTGACTCCACCACTGCCCTAAGCAGCATGGTCCAATGCCTGACCACTCTTTCAGTGAATAAATTTTTCCTAATATCTAATCTAAACCTCACTTGTAACAGCTTGAGGTCATTTCCTCTTGTTGTATCACTTGCTACTTGGCAGAAGAGGCCAACCCCTATGAGGCTACAACCTCCTTTTAGGTAGTTGTGTAGAGTGATAAGGTACCCACAGAGACTCCTTTTCTCCAGGCTGAACAGCCCCAGCCCTTTCAGCCTTGTGNCCTACACATCTTTTAAATACCTCTTGGATTTGTGACTCCACCACTGCCCTAAGCAGCATGGTCCAATGCCTGACCACTCTTTCAGTGAATAAATTTTTCCTAATATCTAATCTAAACCTCACTTGTAACAGCTTGAGGTCATTTCCTCTTGTTGTATCACTTGCTACTTGGCAGAAGAGGCCAACCCCTATGAGGCTACAACCTCCTTTTAGGTAGTTGTGTAGAGTGATAAGGTACCCACAGAGACTCCTTTTCTCCAGGCTGAACAGCCCCAGCCCTTTCAGCCTTGTGCTTCCAGACCCTTCACCAGCTCTGCTACCCCTCTCTGGACACACTCCAGCACCTCAATGTCTTTTTTGAATTGAGGGACCCAGAACTAGACACAGAACTTGAGGTGTGGCCTCAGCAGTGCTAAATACAGGGGGACAATCCNCACTTGCTACTTGGCAGAAGAGGCCAACCCCTATGAGGCTACAACCTCCTTTTAGGTAGTTGTGTAGAGTGATAAGGTACCCACAGAGACTCCTTTTCTCCAGGCTGAACAGCCCCAGCCCTTTCAGCCTTGTGCTTCCAGACCCTTCACCAGCTCTGCTACCCCTCTCTGGACACACTCCAGCACCTCAATGTCTTTTTTGAATTGAGGGACCCAGAACTAGACACAGAACTTGAGGTGTGGCCTCAGCAGTGCTAAATACAGGGGGACAATCCCTGCTCTGGTCCTGTTGGCCACACTATTGCTGATACAGGCCAGGATGCCATCGGCCTTCTTGGACACCTGGGCACACTGCTGGCTCACGTTCAGCTACTGCTGACCAGCACCTCCAGGTCCTTTTCTGCCAGGCAGCTTTCCAGCCACTCTTCCACAAGCGTGTAGCACTACCTGGGGTTGTTGTGACCCAAATGCAGGACCCACCACTTGGCCTTTTTGAACCGCATACTGGTGGTCTTGGCCCAACAATCCAGCCTGTTCAGACCCCTCTCCCGAGCCTTCCTGCTTTCCAGCACATCAACACTCCCATCCAACTTGGTATCAACTGCAAACTGACTGAAAAGTGCATTTGATCCTCTGGTACAGGTCATTGATAAAGATGTTAAACACAACTGGCCCTGACAGTGAGACTTGAGGAACAGCACCAGCGACTGACAGCCAGTTGGATTTAATTCCATTCCCTATCACTCTCTGGGTTTGACCATCCAGCCAGTTTTTTACCCAGCAAAGAGTATACCTGTCCAAGACATGGGCAGACAGTTTCTCCAGAAGAATGCTATGGGAAACAGAGCTCAAAGGCTCTACTTAAGTCCACATAAACAATATCCCCAGCCTTTCCCTCATCCACTAAATGGGTCAGCTTGTCATGGAAGGACATCAAGTCAAGTCAATCAAGATTAAAAACTAGAACAGTACAAGGCCTATATAATACAGTTATCAGAATGTACTTATCATTCATGAAGGGACTGGAAAGTCACCATACCTTACTAACATTAATACCTATTTTGTTTTTACATATCCCAATACTTGGTTGTTTGGGTTTTTTTGGAAGATGTGGAGGAGGAGGTGGGTACATTTTAATATAAGGTTTTATTTAAATATTTTCTCTTATACATTGCTTAAATATAGAGTCTTTATTAAAATTGACTGTATTAGAGTCCTGAACAAACTATTTGCTAAATTTTAGCTAGCAACAGTTGCACAATCGATCTCTGTCTGCAGCCAAACATACAAATACCCAAATTAACAGTTAGTTCTCTTTTTCAACTTTTCATCTGACAACAGATGCTTATAAAGTGCAAAATTAAGAAAGAGATATTGAAAATTATGTAAATAATTGGCATTTCTCTAATAAAATCAACTAAAGACAATAAACACCTCTTTGTCAGTAAAACAGCAAAAGACCAGAGAGCTGTAATACACAGTATTCTACTCTATTTTAAAAACATGTCTTCATCTTTACCTACCCAAAACATAACAGAGCACTGCAAAAAAGATGGACATCATCCCCACACTGAGAAATCAGATTTCATTTTCGATACATGTTGAATTTTATTAGATTTGTTGTGGGTTCTACTCATAGTTGCCATGACTTGGAAGTATAAAAAGCCCCATGCACTGTGCCTTCCATTCAAATATGTGAAAGAACAAGCTTCAAACATTAACAATATTTACCTCAGCCATAATCCAGAATGTATCATGGGTCAATTTCAATAGACACAGCCTGCTGTCAGTGCAATTTTGGAAGCCACTGGTAAAGCATCCTCTGAAATAATGTTCAATTCTAGATTAACACATTAAGAATGGCATGAAAATGGCATGAAACCAAACCAAGTATCAGAAAGGTTTACCACAACTGGAAGAACACAGACTGTGAATGAAAAAACTCCTCTGTCTTTCCTATATTCAGCTATCACATCCTGGTCTGAGAGTGCTGTATGACTGCCACTTATAAGGAGAAAACATAAAGAGTTATTTAATTTAAAAATATACAATGTAAAAAAAAACCCTGCATAAACTATCTAAGAATTAAGTCTAGGAAGTCTTTAGAAAAATGTTCCCAATTTGTAATAGTCTTACACTTCAGATAATGTAGAGATGTACTCAGACACCTTATTTACTTTCTTAAGAGGCAGTGGGAGATGGTGGAGACAAATGCAACATTAACTAAATGATCCAGACAATGTTTTAGGATTTTACAGTTTCTCCAAAATGGAGCCCCAATACAATAAGGTCACAGTAAACTTGGGAAAATGACGACAAATATGTTTTTTCTTCTGCCAATTTGCATTAAAAAATGCAAGTGATGTCATACTCTCAACTCTTTGATTCGCAGTGCAACCACTATTAAACCCCTCTTGTAAAGACCACTTGTAACCTCTCCAAATCTGTGTTATACAAGCCCACAACAGAGTTTTGTTCCAGGACTATGTCATGAGAAAAGCAAATGAGACACCATTTAATATTTAAACGGGAATGCAAAAAGCACAGCAATTAACCCTGCTTCTATACAGCAAGCTGGAGACAGATTTTGGCATTAGCTGCCTTCAGCTCCGAAGGTGAAAGCAAATACAGTGCAAAGAAATTCAAGATTAAGCTTTTCCTGACATCAAGCAATGATGATTACAAATTGTCTCATATTAATACTCATAAAGCACCAATACTAAATCAGAGCTGGCATTTTTAAAGGCTCTGTTTAGGAAGAAGACCAACAAGAGTGAACAATAAGAGAATGGCAGATTTTTAAACTAAGAAACATGTACATACACGCTAAATGCAACCTGGCCTACTTACTTGATTGCTTCCCACCTACCACCACAAGTGTCAACTCCAGTGTGTTGCTCCTCATATCCTTCCTCCTCCGTTTTCTTCACTGCCTTAACATTTCTTACAGTCAGATAAGGGATAAATATATACTACATTCACACAAAACATACTGGAAGTGTAATTAAGGAAGAGATCACATTCCCACAATTCAGCAATAGGAAGCCTTTCAAGTGGCAAGAGATGGCAAGCTTCTCTTATCAGAAATAACACTTGATAATGAACATAAAGGAACACATTCTATGAGAAATTTTTATAGGTACTTTCAGTTTTCTTTCAGTCAGAGTATTGACTTAATAAGCTACCTTATGTGCAGTTATGGTGCTCTACCCTGAGATTATAAATTACTACACTGATTTCATTGTAAAATGATGTCTTATTTTAAAATCAATACTCAAAAGTTATTGAAAGTAATCCAAAAGACTGCTGTTATGTTATGAAAGAAAAAAGATTTAAAAAAAAAAGAAAAGAACTGGCTACTGGCAAAAACACTCATGCTAGAGAAAGAAACCTTAATTATAAAAATCTTAATTCCTGTAACTAGCCAAGAATGTATAAAACACAAGATTAGTCCAATTCTCAGAGTACTTTCAGAGCAGCTACTTTTTTTCTATTAGTTTACTAAAATGTATTAAGATATTAGGGTTTGGGGTTTTTTTGTTTGTTTATATGGTGTTTTGCTTCTTTGTCTCCAGGTAGTCATCTCAAAAGCAGCATACTACAGTCCTAAATTATACTGGCCTTATGTATTAATATCATAAAGTTAGCCTGTAAACCTCAAAAAAAGTGAAAAAAGTGATTAAACTTTTCTAGGTTTCTTGAATGACATTTAAAATGGCAGCAAACATACTACCACAAAAATACAGGTACGTTTAGTATTGTGAATTTCTGTAATTTAAAACATCCTTTTCCTACATCAACTTTTTCCACATCAGGCACTAGGACACACCCAGCTAGTCAGTCAGATTTCAGATGCAAGGTACTTAACCACATTAGACAAGACTCTAATCACTGGGATCAGAATTTTTGAACTATAATGAAGTTCTGCATTTTGGGAGGAAAGGCATCTGGCACAATATCTGCAATGAGCAGCAGCATGTCTGGAGTCTTGCAGACTGAGAGCACGAAGTGACCCTACTGCAACAGCAGGAAAACTTTTAAGTTCCGTTGTACCTGCAGTGCCAGGTCATAAAGGAAATGGGATTATTTCATTTTCAACTCCAGCTTTCTCAATTGTTCACTCCTTTTAACCTCTGAGACGAGTAATGTAGTGGGCAAAGTATGAGTCAGCAACAACAGAAAAGCCGAGGGAATGGAAAGAGCAAGACAAAAAGGGTTTGAAAACAACAAAAAACTTAAAACTTGCTGTCTTGCACTAGTTTTGCTGCTCTGCTTGTAATCAGTAACACTGAAATTAACTTACATATGTACTTAACTATAATGTCAGTTATTACACTATTAAGCCCATTTAGAAATTTTATCGCCAAGAATTTTATGCCTTTCTTTTATATACCCCAATAGACTGAGTACCATCTCAGGGAGAAAAAAGGTATTGAATATAAAGGATCATAGGACAAAGAACTACCTTCTGTAACTTTTGCATTCATCTGTCAATAGGGAGGGCAAAGTTTTTAAAACTCATTTCACTGTCAGGTGTACACCTCTGTGGTTTATATCTACGTTCAGCCAGTACCTCGCCCTCCACAAAAACCATTTTCACACAGTTGTTTTCACTAATGACAAGCATTCAATACCTATCTTAAATCATGTTATGGTAAATAAATCTAAATAAAATCTGGTTCATTAGCAGAAATCAAAATCACTACTAGAGGCAGCAGGCTTGTGAAGAAAAGACTACTCTTACCTTGAGTGCTATCCTAGATTAAGCATTGACAAAATGTTATGGACATACATATTTGTCATACACTGGAATAATATGTTCCAACATCCCACTTGTTGAGAATTTAGAATGTAAATTACAAGTCATTAAAAAGACATGTAAAAAATGAGTGAACAAATTCTTTTTTTGGCCTTCGCATGTAGGTTATAGAAATACTTCTGTTAGCTTACATATATAAATGCTCTCTGTTAAAGTTTTTTATATGAATGTTGTGTAAAACTGACTTTTTCATAGGAATACTCCTGTAAGCTTTCCTGGTTAAGTTTTTGAATATATACTCCTTGTTGCTAAGACACATGAATGTTTTTACACATATATACCTCTTGTTATTAAGATACTTGGATGTTTTTATACATATATACCTCTTGCTGTTAAGACACATCAATGTTTTCTTTAGACATACATCTTTTTTGTTATAAGAACACATTTTAAAAGTAAAAGGGGCCCCAAAGAACCTAAGGGTGTAAGTC
>WEIV01005751.1:2021-17365 GCA_013390005.1 Calyptomena viridis | reverse complement strand
AAGTAAAGTTGCTTTGCAGAAAACCTGAAATCCTTTCGAACTAGATAACACAGTATAAACTTGGAAGTACATGCTGATGTACTGGACAAACATTTCAAAATGTTATGTTCCTGGTCATCTTATATGATGTGCTCATCTTCCTTTCAGAATGTTTAGCAGGACTATGTTCCAAAGACTTCTAATAAGTTTAAACACAATGAAAATTAATTTCACCCAAAAGATACTCATCTTTATGGACTATTTTCTAATTTTTGTTATCCATCCTGCGTGCCTCTCCTATATAACTTGTTCACTTTACCCCTGACTTTTTCCATCATGGGAACAAAAACTAGATGTTGTCTATTAGCTGCTCCCCCTCCCAATAACAATTAGAGAATATTTGCCATTTTGAAAAGACTGCAAGAAAGCTTTTACATAACTACTAAAAATAGATAGGAAAGTTAAGAAGAAAACATAAGCTCTTAAAGTTTGAGGTTGTCCACTGTTCATTTTACCCTGTTTCTTTATGCTCCTATTTGTTTCATACATAACACAGTGTGATATAAATGTCTATTTCTAAAGTTACAATGTGGACTAATATTTTTTTAATAGTTCAAGCTCCTTATGGAACATTTGGATCCTGATGAAGAGGAAGAAGATGGAGAGGTGTCAGCTAGCACAAATGCTCGGAACAAAGCAATTACCTCGCTGCTTGGAGGAGGCAGCCCTAAAAACAATGCAGCTGAGACAGAGGACGATGAAAGTGATGGGGAGGATAGAGGAGGAGGCACTTCAGGGGTGAGGCGGAGGAGGAGTCAACGTATTTCGCAGCGTATTACGTAAAATGATTTTTATGTGCTTATAAATGTCAGTTTATTATATTAAATGTACACCAAGTAATGTAATCCACATGAAAAAAAGCATTTTGTAGATAGAGATTCTCTACTTAACCGTTTATACAACTTTTGTAGAAAGTTTAACAGAAAAGACAATAAAAAAAAAAACCAAACTAGAAAATGAGATTTATCCCGTATAAAAAGTTATTAATTTTCCTTTGGAATGTACTGTGTGTTATCCTTTTTATTGTTGCCAAGTTTTTATGTAGCTTTATGATTCATGTGTATATATAATTTTATATATCAATAAGAGATAAAGACACGGGTACAAATTAAGAGTATGTGGTTTTACAAGGTTATGTTAACCCCTTGGCGCTGGCGGTCGCGGTGCGTCTCATTGCCGGCAATGGAATGTGTGCCGGGAAATCCCAACTCCCGGCGTCAAGGGATTAAAAGCAATAAAAGCAATAATTTCACTAAAGTTCTTTTGTGTAACACTTGGTCTTTTTTCCCCCCAATGTTTTAGTCATTGAGAAGGTCAAAACGAAATTCAGACTCTACGGAGTTGGCAGCACAGATGAATGAAAGTGTTGATGTCATGGATGTCATCGCTATTTGCTGTCCAAAGTACAAAGACCGACCACAAATTGCAAGAGTAGTACAGAAAACCAGCAATGGCTTCAGTGTTCAGTGGATGGCAGGCTCCTACAGTGGCTCCTGGACTGAGGCTAAGCGCCGTGATGGTCGCAAACTGGTGCCTTGGGTAGACACTATTAAAGAGTCAGACATTATTTACAAAAAAATTGCTCTAACGAGTGCTAATAAGCTGACTAATAAAGTTGTTCAGAATTTACGATTGCTGTATGCTGCCAAGGATGGAACTTCCAGCTAATGAATTTGTACATGCAGCCAAATTTACAGGAATTGAAATAACAGAAAAACTTGAAATATCAACTTTCTGGCAAAAAAAAACCCAAACAGTTAAATGAAGAGTAAGAATGGAGCCTGGGACACAGGAAAAAAGAAGGAAATGTTTGTTAAACATTTATGTGGGAGCTTCCTTCGCTGTTGTGCAGCAGAAACTTCTTAGTTCATTTTTACTCCCACTGTATTATAGTTTAAAAATTTGTTTATATCTTGAAAAAAACCTTTCTGTTAAAAAATTAAACAAGTGAATGTTGGAAATTAGTCTGTTAATGTTCTTAATAAAGTGTTCTTGGAGTTTAACCTAGCAGCGGATGGCTTTCTTTAGCTTAGCCCAGTTTCCAGGAAAGCATTGTTTTTCCAGGCTGTAAAATGGCAGAATCTCCTGGATATATAATTTATTCTGTTGAAGAAAAAAAAAAAGGAAAGAAAAAAAAAAGCATGCAGTATCTATGACCTATCTGCAGGAGGAGTTTTTGTAAATGTAGATTTTGATGTATTAGGTCACCCTGAAATAATACAAGAAAAGGGATCCCCAGCAAATCTGGTGGAACGAATACTGCAATAAATTTTTTTACTTCTCTTTGTTACTTGTCTGTTTCCATTTGAATTTCTTATTGTAAAGATCTGTTTAAATCCATTTATATTATTTTGCAGTCTTTTATGTAAAATTTACTATATCAGTGGTTTTCAAAACAAGACATAAAATATTGTTTATACAGTTTGTATAGGCTGACTTCTGAATAATTGGTATCTTTTTTTTTTATCCCTAAAAGGGTGTAAACACAAGTTAACTCCAGGGTTTTATTGTATCCTGCAATATTTAGTATTAACTATATGATTTAGCACTGTGCCAAACACATTTTCAAGAGTACATTTTGATATAAAAAGAAACTATAGTTTATTCCTTGTATGCTTCAGTTTCTTTCTAATGCTGTCCAAATGGTAATTTATGATAGTTCAAATTTGGGGAAAGCTGAATGACTCTTCTGCTTGGGCAAACTGGCCATGTGTGCATTTCTCTGGGTTAATATAGAGAGGCCTGTGTCAGGAGGAGATAGCTACCAGGACCTGAGGAGTGAGTGGGTATGAGTCTGGGTAATTAATTACACTACATTCCTTCACAAATGAATTAAAAAAAAATAAATGTTTGTATATTAGACTATTTTTTTTACTAATTGAAATATGTTTTCACATTTTGTAAATTGAAAAAAATGTAATTGAAAACTTCCAGAAGCATTTGCTTCAACTGCCTTGACACAACCTTTCATAAGCAGTTTGTCTTCCTAGAGAGTAAGAACAGCAGCAAAGAATAGCAGCACTTGCAAACAGGAAAAGGTCTAAAACAGCTGAACTTCTTAGGGGACTATTAAACCCTGCTGTCTTTTCAAATGTAGTTACTGGAAACAGATGTTCCTCAACATGTATTTCTTTTCCTATTATGTTTTGTTTCTTTTACAAATCTAATATATGTTAGGAGCCTGTTTTTATGGAACTAACTTGCAGAATTCTAATACTTTATTCAATTTGTGAGGAATAGTAACAGTTTTCAAAAATATTCTTATGTACAAAAAAACCCCACATTAAACAAATTACTACTAAGTCTTCATAATCCAGTTAGTAAATTGTTCCTGTAAGAAATATGCCATTGTGCTGTTTCACCACTGGAATTTTCCTGAACAGAAATATTTTAGCACCTCTTTGTTTTTACTGTTGATAGTGTGTTCTTCACTGTACAAAGAAACACCTCTTGGGCTGAGATAGGTGTTGTTAAAGTAGGGAGAAGTAGAAGAAGCAGAAGTCACTCCTCTGTGGCTCTGGAAGCATTTTTGTGGCAAACAATCAAAGTCTCCATTTCTCAGAGCCAGGTGCAGCTTTTGTAGTGGGAAACTGAGAGAATAGAGGGGTTATATAATGTGTCACATGTTACTACTAAAATGAGGTTAAAATCCTCCGGAAGGAAGCTCCCAATTGATAAAAACAAGTATTTCATATAGTTGCAGTATGAAATGAAATTGACCATTAGTCATTTCTGATGCGATTTATATTAAAGCATCTTATTTTTAATAGGTAATACAAGTACTTCCTTGTTCCTAAATCATTTCCATATGGCTTTTCCAATAGCAAAGATTGGGGTTTATTTCAATTTGCTTGTATTCATTGGAATAAAATTATCAGAAAAAAATTATAATTAATCAGTGAAAACCCGAAGTCTAAAGTTGTGTTAGCTGAGAGGATTTAGACCATTGCTGTATTGTCTGATATGCCAAGTGGCATAACATGCTCCTTGATGGGATCTGATGGCTGTGATACAATTTACAGTTATAAAATTGATTATAGATTATTAAATGAATATGATTCTTACTAGTTAAGAGTTGAATTTTACCCTCCTGAACTACCCAGACTAATATCTAGTTTTGTTTTGCCGATCACAAATACTCCAATTTCCTGCTGTGAAGGAAAAGGTAGCAGTGGTCAGTTTTGGGAAACAAACTCCTGTTTGCTTTGTGTAATGTGGGCTGATGATTTCCAGCAGTCTGAGTGCCTGAGGCTGCAGTTGGCATCAGCCTCTCAGTAGCAATTGCAGTTTTACCCACATGAACCACATTATCAGCAACAGCACGTACCAGGATGAGAATTTTTCTGTATTGAAAAAAAAAGTGTTTGGTTTGGTTTTTTGTTTAAGTGCTGCAGTGCAGTAATGGATGCAGTGACACAATTTTACTCCTTTGTATTGACATAGCTTTGTAGTATTTTTTCACTGTATGGCTATAGATTTTTACATGCGTAACTACAATATTATTGATTTTTTTATTCCTCCTGCTTTCTCCCTTGAGTACAGGACTTGTACATGGAGCTTGTTGCAGTAGCTTACAAAAAAAGGGGATATTGTCAAGCTTTTAGAATTAATTCTAGCCATATTGTATTTAAGAAAACACAGACACTTCCACAATCTAGATATGAATGAAATTATTACTTTTAATCTTCCACTTCAGTACTGTAAAATTGCAGAATTCTTGAATATTTTCATTATCTCTGCAACTATACAAGATCACAATAGTTTTTGACAAAACTGTAATTATAAATAAGTATTTTTTTAAATGATTCAGTAACACCCTTTTGTATTTTCGAGGTTCTTTATTGCTTATATTAACAACTTTAACATGTATAAAGTAGGCATGGGAAATATTCATCATAACTATTTTAGTGAGGTGTGGCCATTAAAAGAAGCTATTAAATTTTTGAAATTTGAGTCAAACTTTAGCTTTTGTTTTGCTGTTGTGATGTCACTAGTGAGAATATTGTTACTGTGGAATAATTGGGTTGTGCTAAACATTAGCTTGAACATGAAATACCTTGTAGCACTAAAATAGTTCCTAAATGTGCTTGTGGCTCATGACAAGAAAAGTTTTTAGTTGAGTCTGACTCCTCTGGTGCTTGTTAACAGCAGGACGTTCTGACAAAAGGAGGTGTCAATCCTGTTCCAGGGAAATGAGTGGATCAGTTCAGCTGATCCCGACACTGCAGCTCTGACCCCCAGCCCTGGGGGGTACCAGTGATGCTGAATTCACAGACACCTGATGCTTTTCTATGTGCCCGACACTCCTCAAGTCTCATGCCCCACCAATCCTGGTTTCCTCCCACTCGCCAAAGAGCCACACCGTGATCGTTTTAGTGTTCCCATATCCCTGAGAGAATTTGTCATCTTATCATTGAAGTTCTGAGTTGTAATGGGTGAGTTCTTAATGTAAGTAGCAAGTTTTTAGATTTCATGGTTACTTGACTAAATATTAAAGTGTTATTGTTATATACGAATAAGTTCATAGTATTTTCATATTTCATTTATTTAAAATAAATGTTTTAAGAGTTCAGTTTGGACCCTTCCAAAATGAAACTTGCAAGTTTTTATCCTAGAGTGCACATACACTTCTTTCTTGATATCTTTCTCACTGTGCTCACAATGCTCAAATTATGCCTGGGGCACCTATAAATCATCCAGAGAAAACATTTTTGGATTATTCTGGGAGAATTCTTGCCAGTCTGTGTTCACTCCATCAGACATAACTGCATCATTTCTGATTTCTACATTATTCTGGTGCAGTTTCCCACCAAATTGTGGATTTCCCTGGAAGGAATACTTTTTCTTGGGATGTGTGCAGCTGCATACACTGCTCACAGCTACCCAAGTTCTTAGGTCAAATATCCTCCTCAAAACAATCCTCGGACTGTGGGGTGGGGGTGGCAGGGGAGGGTTTATCCCACATGAACAGCACTAGCACAGACCACCAGCACCTGCACTTGGCAATCATCCACCCAGGAGAGGGAATCTGCTGCACTGGAGCTGCAGAAGGATGTCACCAAATAACTGACTGTCCCAGTTAAACGTGTCTGACACAGACTGGCAAGTATTTCTCATTATTCCAGTGACTATTTAAAGCAATCTGGTTTGACTCCAAAAGAGATTTTTCTCCATTGTGCAGCTGCGTTCAAAGGCTCCTATTTCTGTTTTGAAACAAGATCCTGCTTCCTAAAATCCAGAATGGTGATTTAGCTGATTTCCACCCCCACTTCCCCGGGGGACTGGATATTAACCAGGGTCCTGCAGCCTCTGTCCTGCAGGGAGCTGTCCTGACGAGCACTTACACCAGGTTGGGTGGGCACCACTACACTGTAAACCTCACTCCCCAACACTTGTCAGATCACCTCACTTTCAAGTGCACTTCCTGCTCCCCTTCTCCCAAAATGGCTTCTGAATTTGTTTCACCTATCCCTTATTTGTAATTCTCTTCCCAACTATAGAAGGCTACAAAATTTGGCTGGAAACAGCCCAATTTTGTCACTACGTATAATTTATTTTTGAGAAACTGAGCAGGGGATCATGTTCTCATTTTTGACTTCACAAGCACAGACTGAAGACTCAAGTTTTCTTTGGGCAACAGTCTTTTTTCAGTCTCTTATTTTGCATGTTTCATTCTCTTCGTGGGATTTATGCTTACACAGAAATATTCCTTAAAAGCACTTAAATTCCTCTATGCCTGAAATACACGTGTAGAGGGAGACATTCAATAGGTTTGCATTTCCTGCTTAGACAAAATGTGTCCTGTGAGCACAGGCAAACCAAGTCTAATGATTCCTTGAGAAAATCCATTTCATATTTATGAAGGCTTTTCAATTCTGAACAGTCCCCTGTGGAGATGGATTTTCAGATTCAAGGTCAGCCTCAAACATCTCCTGTGAGATGCTCCCCTGCAGTTCTGAATGGCAGTTTCATCTCCACAGACAAATCTGCAGGTCAGATTCACGTAATACCAAGTTTTGTGTGACTTGGATCATTCCTTACCAATTACTTTTATTTGCTGTCCAGAAGTACTGCTGTTGCCCTACTCAAGAGAGAGAGGATTCCTTTCCTTCCCTTGATACTGAAATCCACATGAAATAATTGGTACAGAAGTTGTTATTAAGTCTGAGTTCAGCCTTCAAGTCACCCAGACCAAACCTTCCAGACCAGCCAGGTAAAGACTTCTACACACTTTTTCTCTGTGGGCAACTGATAATTACAGAATCCTCCATGGTTAGTGTAAATTTTTCCTAGCTTTGATTTTTTAAGCGTTGGCTGAGAATCCCACTAAGGCCACTTCCCTAGATGTTGTATTAGGTATTTTCAGGAGGGTGCACATTACAAGGCATCTGTTTCAGCCAGCCCTTCCCAAAGTTGAGCACTTTCTGAACTTTCTTTACCTCTATTTGTTGCGTCTTTCTACATCAGAAAAAGAAAAAACCTTCCATTACTTTAGTGTATTTAAAAAATTTCCAGTTGAGTATCCGAGTGATCTTTTGGTGCCTTGCCTCAAATATTTCAAAAGCAAATTTCAGGGTTGTACGTATTGTTTGGATGAAGTTTTCATGAAGTTTCCTTCCTTCTTCTTACAAAATTTTGCAACTTAGAGTGCAGATTCAGCTTGTGTACATGTTCTGATGCCACACACAATTTCCTGAAGATTGTGTAGGATCTTTAAAGCTCCACAGCTGAAGACACTCTCTGTCACCTTCAGGTGTGAGTGTGACTTTGAGGAGCTAAGGGGCTGCCTTCCCTCGTAGGTTCCCCTTGAAAAATACCTATTTCTCCTTCTTTACTGGCCAGTGGTTTTGAAAATAAAACATAAATGCCACCCCTGTGTCTTTTCATCTGTTTTTTCACAGAATTTGACATCTCTTAGTAGTCTCCTAGTTTAAGTATCTCAGCATGAGCTCTGGCTTAGAGACAGAGCTCTGCTGGAGGTGCGTATCTAAAGTCAGCCAATGGTGTATCGTTTTCTTTATTACTCCCTTAGTCTATTGAAAAATCAAGAACAAAGTGGTATATTCTTACTTTTGTAGCTTTGTGGTTTTAATCTTCTTATTTTAATTCTTGTATTTCCTTGGTTTTTTTAGGTTAATGGTGGGTGTTGTCTTCAATATCTCCTTTTGGATTTTGGTTTGTGGGATTTTTTATTTTGCTTTTGGTTTTGCTTTTGTTTTATTCTGGGGTTTTTTTACACTTCCTGCAAGAAAGGAGATTTTCCCTGAAATAAGTTTCTTTTGGGTTTTTAAAGCTGACTGAAAACACCAAAGAAACCAAAGACCAAAGCATATATTAAAATATAAAATTCCTTGCGTACAATAGTCTTTATATATGATTTAACCCAATAAAAATACCATATGTTTAATGTGTGAAACTTCAGTATCTTTCAATCTGATGAAAATGTTGTACTTCTAAACTGCTAAAGGAAGTTTAAGTTTCTTTAGGTGAGATTCCAAAAAAGCATAACTCTGCTTCAGGGAAATGAATGTTGCTATAGCTTGCCCCACTTGAGCTGTTCTAAAAACCAGCTCTTCTTTTTAAAATACTTTTCCTCCATTTCTGATTTTTTATTAGGTTATTCTAAGCATGCATAAGCTCATACATACATATTTTATTTTCCATATTTTCCTACTCTGTATTTCCTTCTGTCTTTTCTTTACTAATTGATGCCTCCACCTTTCTGCAGCTGATGTTTCTTAACATACCTAATTTGGCTTCACTGCAGAGAGTTTTGGCTGCACCCATGAGGAAATGGTTGGTGTGGCACGAGGAAAAGGGTGGGGACACCAAAGCCACTGGCATTGTTGGCAATATTGAGATTTTTCTGCGGTTTGTACACTTTCATTTCTTTAATTGCACAATAATTAGGACCTTGTGGGGCCCATCCTGAGCCCCAGCTGTGGCCTGGCCACGGCTTGTGCACCTCCCAGTGTCAGGGGTGGCTTCTGGGGGGCTGGGAGGGGCCCTCACTGCTGCAGGCTCCTCTCTTTGGGGCACACCAGGGCCCCACCCACAGACCCTCTGGGTCCTGCTGTGGCTCTTCTTGCTCCCTGGACGTGGACCCCAGGACTAGACCTTAGGATGGTTGCCAGGACTACTGGCATTAGCAACAAATTGTTTTGATGGTTGCCATGGCACTTGATCCTCTCAGTGGGTATTAAGGATGATTGCCATAGCAACAGGGTGTCAGGGAAAGTTGCAACTTGACCCTAACAGGTTTAAATGATGGGTATCATGGCACCACCCTTAACACCAGGTCTCAGTGCTGGTTGCCATGGCACCGGTCCCTAGCAACACATCTCCACATCTAGTTGCCACGGCACCCAACCTTGGCAACAGGTTTTAATGATGGTGGCCACGGTATCCAAACTCAGCAAGGGGAACTTATGCCATGGCACTGCCCACAGCACAGGTGTCACCACGGCCACAGCACCCGGCTCTGACATCAGGTCCTTGTGACAGTGGCTGTGGGAGACAATTCCACCAACAGGACCTTGTGAAGTTCCCACAGCACCCACCCCAGCAACGTGTCCCAGTGCTCACTGCCCTGGCAGCAATTCCTGGCAACCTCTGTCTGGTTTCTGCAGCACCCAACTCTAGCAGTGGGTGTTACTGCAGCTGCTGCTGCCACAGCTCAGGCAAAGCACGAGTTTAGGGCTGACAGAGTGACTGGGAAGTCTTTGAACTGCCTCTCTGCTCTTGCTTTGGTGATCTCTGATGCTATGGATCAGCAGGCACTTAAAGGAAGTATTTCCTTCACCACTGTTAAAATGAAATGAACTGACTGCTTTCTCTTCCTTCTCACAGCTGGCTGTGGTCAAAAGGAGACTTTCTCACTTGGCTATAACAGGATTTTTCACAGGTACTTCCTGATGGTTCCTTTGCTGCCACTCTGGATGACACTCAGAGTAAAGTCACAGTTTCATGCTTTGGACTGACTCTTTGAAGGTAGTGGCCCTTTCCATTTGGAGGTGATCACATCCAATCACTTTGCACTTTGCACTCTGGTCACTCCTGTGAGAGAAGATGATGCAGATTCTCAGGACTGCTAATAAAACACGGCCAGTTTTGACCTCTGAGCCTACAGGAACTGCAAATTCTATCCTACATATCCTACAATTCAATCATACATATCCTGGTATGTATGTAATCCTCTAAGAGCTCTTCTCTGAATCTTATTTTTTAATGTTTTGCCAAGATGCAGCTTCATTTGGAAACATGCAATTTTTAGTTGGTTTTTTTTTTTAATTATTAGAATTTTGGATGTCAGTAATTAACCAGTGGAAATTAACACACTTTTGACTTTCATGAAAAATTCAGGTTTCTTCACTACAAAAAATAAAAACTTCTGCTGTTGGGAAAGATTCACCACAGCTGCACCTGTTCAGACCACCACAACCACTTGATGGTCACTGAACATACAGGAAATTTTTCCACAGACCTTTTGGGGCTCCTGGAGGAGCTACAAACAGCAACATCATATGAACACATGAATCATATGAACAGTGATATTGTTCTTTAGCCCAGTCCTTTGTGTCTTACACTGCTGTCTGATTTCCTAACAAGTCTGTATTTCACCTACTGCTGCCTGACTATTGGTACCTTTCGATCACTCAGACTTTGCTAAGGTTTCTTTAAACTATTGCACAAGTAAGCTGGGTTTAAAATACAAGGGTAGTGCATGTGCACATGTACAGTCTTAGTCGCACACAGAAATAATAGTGCCCCATGTGTAAATCATTTACAGCAGAAACTAACAAATTCCCTTTTATTAAATCATTTATCACAACCATCATGTTACAAAAATCACTTTAGAATGATGTTAAATAATAAATACAAAGGTAAAACAGTTGTGCAGAGCTCTTAAAATAGAATAACATTTTTTGTATGTATGAATGTTTCTATGTAAAGTAGCTGCCCCAGATCTGTTTAAGACTGTTGGCCTGCCTTTACCTACTATATTTAGTTGTTCTTGACCTGAAGACATATAGAAAGCAAACTACACATTAAGGAATTGAATTTCATTTAGGCAAGACTGAAACCACTAAGAGTTTCCATGCTGCTTAAGAAGGAAGCCAATGCAAGCCTAAATCCATTTTAAGTAGAACAATTACTGTTTCTAAAAGTGAAATCAAACAACAGCAACTGTTTGGAAGTGCACAGTGGCTGAGAAATTTTCACTTATCTTCCACATCTGCTATCATGGCCTCAACTGCATTCCAGTCCAGCTTGCTGAGGATACTTCCTGTGCTTCCAGAAACACTGTCCATGTTGATACTGCCCAGAGGTGAGAAACTCCTGTGATGCAGTGCAGAGGCCTATTGGGGGAAGAGAACACGAGCTGAATCATTCATGGACAGCAGAAACAATCCCACTCGTTTCAAACATGTCCTAATTAAGTTGTGTTCTGATTATTCTGCACCAAATGCAAACTGTTTTCCTGTTTATGCACTCTCACCAGTGTCTGTTGCCCTGGACAGACACTGTGTCTATGCAGTTGTTAAAAAGGTCATTCAATTTCAAGGCTCACAAGAATGACTTTCTTTGTAAAGACAAAATGTAGTTCAGTTGAAGCACCATCATTTATGTCCCTCTCCATCTATCCCACCCATGCATTTTGAACAGAGAACAACATTTTAAATAAAGCAGAAGTAAACGAAGTGTTAAATGGCAAGTATCAAATAAGTAGATACTCTACCTGAAACAGAGAGTCATGAGTATCTTGAAGTATTCTCTGGATGTCATCTGGCACTGTCCAAGGACTTTCTATGTCTCGATCACTCTCTTGATCAACACCTTCTGTCTGAACTGCAGTGGTAACTTGTAGGTTCTTCTGTTTTGAGGTTCTGCTGATTCTGTACTCAGCAGCTGAGGAAAAAACAAGCCAACCAGTGTTGTAACACTTCTTGCTGTTGGCTTCTGAATCTTTTGGAATTTTCCCAAGAACAGAAGCTGCGAGTTTTAAGAACTGAAGCTGTGTGTAAAACCATGTGAAAACAGCATGCCCTGCTATCTTCAGCTGATGTGGGGTTATGGTGAGAAAAGGCTGCTGATCCCTTCCAGCCTCATGCCCTGAACTGCCTTCCCAGGGCAGAACACGAAGTGGAATAGGACTATGCACAGTGTCTACAGCAGGTTCTGTACTCCTCCGAAAAAAAAACATTGCTTCATTATTTGAATTTAGAGGACTAAATAAAAAAATCTTGATTTGTGCCTCTTAGAAGACATGAAACTTTAATGAAACCTTTAGCAGTTATGGGACATACTGGAGAAAGAGATACAAGAATGTGCCAAGAAATCAGAGAAAGATCAATCTGTATATAGAGTTTAAAAAGAGAATGTATGGAAAGGAGGAGGAAAATTGCTTTCCACATATTAGAGGTGAGTCATTCAGGAAAAGTGCCTTTTTGCTTATTATTGCTTCTCTCCATTTCCTGGATTCCCAACTTAATTACACTGACATTTGACTATCCAAATTATGCCACTAGTATAATTCTGGTGTAAGGCAGAATGGAATCAACCTGCAGTATTTCCTAAGAATCAGACTGGCTCCCTCCTCATTCTTTTTCTGTCTGATCAGAAATTCTGTTGCTGTTAACAAGTGCTATAACTGTTAAAGAATTTGATTAGGAGGAAATATTTATGACGGAAAACTTTTGTGGATCCAGACCTACAGAGATAGGCATGAGGAAAATGCACCACTGAAATCAAAAGGGGTTTTTCTGTTAAGTTTAGTTACAAATTTTTCCATGCTAGCATTATGAAAAAATCATATTTTAAATAGATACTGTACAGACGGATAACAAAGACAATTCCTACTTTACAGAGCTCAGAGAATAAGCAAATTAGAAAGGTAGGGGAGAGGCACAATACTTGTATCCCAGTCTGCTAATTAACTTTCTCCCTGTGGGTCTGAACCGAAAGAAGGACTCAAGGTCTCTGCCCCTCATGACTTCATAATGTGTATTTCAGGAATTCACTGAAATCTAGCACACTTGTTTCAGTAATCTTGAAACTGCCATCTGGCTAAAACCATTCAGAAAGTAAACAGAGGTGATTGATCAAAATATTTCACAAGTTTGTAATTAAAAATATTTTTATGTGGGGGAAAAATTATGACTTGTATTGTTCTGAGCTAATGCTGTGTCTGAGGCAGGATGTATTCACAGAATCACAGAGTGGGTCAGGTTGAAATGGACCACAGTGGGTCATCTGGTCCAACCTCCCTGCTCAAGCAAGGTCATCCCAGAGCACATGGCACAGGATTGTGTCCAGACGGTTCTTGAATATCTCCAGTGAGGGAGACTCCGCACCCTCTCTGGGCAACCTGTTCCAGTGTGTGGTCACACACACATTAAAGAAGTTCTTCCTCATCAGTTTCTGCCCATTGCCTCTTGTCCTATTGCTTGGCATCACTGAGAAAAGCCTGCCCCCATCCTCTACACTTCTAGACATCGATGACGTCCCCTCTCATCATCTCCACATTCTGAAGAAGAGAATACATTCTGAAACGTGTTCTCTGTGCCTTATTTTTCCCCTGTATTATATAGCTGAGCAGCACTATGTCATTGCTCTGTGTAACTTACAGTGTCTAGAATTAACAGGACAGCTTGTAGCATTTCTCAGTCTTCCTCTGGAAGTATTTTTCTGTAGCACCATACAGGCATTTCCTGGAGAGACAAAGAAAGCATTTGCTCTTTTAAATGCAGATCAAATATACTCAAAGATGTTTAAAAATGTTCATCTACGACTTTGCTTCCTGGATTACACAGCACTCTTGTAAGGCAATTTAAGCTACTTTGGATTTAAAGAGAGGTGATAAGGAAAGGTAATTTCTGTCATTTAACAGGTCAACTACAGCACAGTTGCAACAGCCTCATGACAGGAAACCTCCAGGATTGCAAGCCTGATTTTCTACACAGGTGTTAAAACTCCTCCCTCCCAAAAATTCAGCAGTAACTCGAAGATCACCTTCAGTATAGGGCTTCATTGAGAAAGTTCAGTTCTTACCCCTGGACTGTGTTAAACCAAGAGTTGGGGTGGAATGGTGTACTTTGTGACCAAAGCTGGGTTTGGCAGCAATTCTGCTCCTTTCTGGCAGAACAGGACTGTTCAGATGACCTCTACAAAAAGAAAAACAACCAAACACAACAACAAAGCTTAAACAGTTCCTACTGTCTACCCCACATCGTTCCTCTACCCCAGTTAGGTCTAACAGTGTTCATTCTGATGAGGTATAAAAGCAAGAGAAATCATGCTCAGCCCACTTAGCTGAGGCTCAGCATCACACACTGCCTGTGGGGCCAATAAGCCTCACCAGAATCAGAACTGCTGACAAGCTCAGTGAAGACATACCAAACTGGCTTTACAAAGAGCCAGTTTAGGTCCAAGAAAACTTATTAGTTAGAAGTCACTGCCACTCCTAATGTGGCTTCCTGCATGATGTTCCTTAGCACGTCTGATGCACTTAAACTTCCCTCAGACACCACCAGCAGGCTCTGGACAGCACTGACTACATTCACCTCAATTCTGCTCCTGGAATTGTACCAAAAAAAGGTACTCTGCCTAAAAAGAGAAGCAGAAATACATGTCTGGAAATTACAGGATTACCTGAAGTACACAGATCCTCCTATTATTCCGAAAAACATGAAATTGTGTACAGAAGAAGAAAAATTATACTGCAACTACACCTGGAGTCCAACCTGTAACTGATCCCCACCTTATCAACTACTTGACAGCACCAGGTGCCATGTCCAGTCATCTCTTTAACACCCCAGGGATGGTTACTCCACCACCTCCCTTGGCAGCCCATTCCAATGTTTAACAACCTCTTCTGTGAAGGAATTGTTCCTTAGTAGAATGGGTTAGGACATTGATTACAGGTCTGACTCTAGAGTTGGCTTATTCTGTGCTCCAAAAGACATTTTTAAGGCTCCCTCCAAGATTTGCAGTACTGGTTGTAGCAAGAACTTGAGATTCCTGCGATCCAGACAAATTGTATCTTTGATTCTGCCAGCATATGAGGTTTCTCTCAAGTTATTCCCAACTTGCTACAAATTGCACACAAATTTGAAGTGTGGGAAAGACACAAATACACTAGAGCAGGTTTAATGCTTAAGAGTTGTTACCCTTTGCTAGATGCCATATGCCGCCTTCTGTGTGCTTGAGGTGATCTGGGGTTGGACAATAGTTTATGATCACCTGCTGGTGACATCACTGATTCAGACAACATTTCATTCATCAGAGAAAGTGCCTGTGATATT
>WEIV01005748.1:48737-61949 GCA_013390005.1 Calyptomena viridis | reverse complement strand
ACATTTTTTCTTGTATTTTTCCCACAGATATTCCTTATGAAGCAATGGTTTGGAAACATACCAGATCATATTTCTGCAGATTGTAAGCAAACATATAAGTGGGTTTGGGTCTTAAGTTCAAATTCTGCTGTTGAATTACATAATTTTAATTCACACAGAACCTCACTGTGTTTATACTCCCTGTAAAAAGCCAATGAATTACTCTGCACTCAAGTAGCCACATTGAATGTCCATTTACAGTGAGTCAGAGGAAAAATACAAGGAGAAGACCTGCTTTGTTGTAATGTCTCTCAACTCCTTGTACACTACTTGTATTTGGAACTGGAGCCAACAGTTATTTTGCAATGATAAGAAAAGATTTGTTTGTTTGGGTGAAGTTACAGTGCTCGAAGGACATCCTGCATGAGGGGTTTCTGAAACTGGCTGCACTGAGCACCTGATGAAATGCTGTAATTCTACCATCACGAACACTGATGTCGACAGCAGAGCAGTTTAATGTCCTTGAGGAAAAGGATTGTAAATATTACACAGTCTATTTCAGCTGCTATTTAGTAGCAATTTTTTCAATGACTTCAGTGGGAGGAAGGCTAAATTAATATTAAGCATTTCTGAAAATCTGGCTTTGGACCAAGGCTCCTAGATCTAATTTGAACTCTGCTACGTCACTGTAGCCCTGTCCTACAGGCCACATGCCACAGGTGCAAATTAACCTAATTTCAATGTTTTTGCTACCTTAATGATGGCAAGTTACTTTGGATGTACCAAAAGTTTTCAGACCAGTTGAACACATTTAACACATTTTCAGATCATCTGCAGCCCACAAATGAAATGACAACCAGGAAAAACATTCGTGCCATCTGACTACTTCCAAATGGAAAATTCTGCATTTTGTCTAACAGGCTATTTTTACTCTTAGTATTTAAAAATATGCTGAAGCAGTTAAACAAATAGGAGACAAATTATTGCCGGGCTCTTTACTTCCTATTATACAGTGATGGGGTGTGAGGTGTACTTTTTGAGTATTGTTGACTCTTTTATAAATTTACCTGTTTTTATAACTTTTCAAATTTTGCCTGTCCTCTATTGCAAAAAATTAATTTGCAATATTTTTTCTTGACCAATGCATAAGAAAATAAGGTTCTGTCATTGCTCTATGAATTACTGCACTAACGAACCCTTTGATATGAAAGACACAGTAAGTTAAACTTTTATGCTTTTAACTAGGTAAGATTTTCTGAGCTGATACCTTCTCAAAATGAAACCTGCAAGATTTTAGTAAAATTTAGAGATAAAAAATGTATATCAAGGCAAAGACTCCTATTGTGGTTTGAGAGAGTAACAAATAAAATGCATCTGAATGACTCAAGTTCCTAATTCCAAGGCACATTCAAAGGGATGTCTAAATAGTGAGACAGGGGCATTGTAGATACAGAAAGGACTCTAAATGATACTCATGGGAACCACAACACTGATGATACCGGACTATGTTTTCCTAGGCTAGAATGAATTAATCCCATATTTTCCTACTATTGTCACATAATTTAGCTGTAATATATTCTAATGCTTCACAACAGTACATTATACAGCAGATGGTTCAAGTGACATTGTGTTGTAAATAAGATGATGCTGAGAAGGACAGCTCCAAATTTCTTGTGCACAAACTCAGAAAACAGTGTGGCATCTGCAGTTTAATCAGGGAAATGTGGAATAAGAAAATAACAAAATTGCTTTTTTTCCATCTCCGAGACTTTCCTCAGTAGGAAGTCTTTGCACTTTCTTGGTTTTATTTTTATTTATCCCAATTCATCACCAATACAATGGCAGAGAATAAAAAATTGTTTTGACAGAATATGGGTAGAGGATGGGCCTGAATCCCAAATGCTGACATTTTTTATAAGTTCAAAAGTACAAATTTTTGGTATAACAGACATAATTATTAGAAAGATTGTGATAAAACATAGTTCTTATTGCACTTGGAAACCATAGAAACAAAAACACATGAGGCAAAAATCAAATCCAATTTCCAGAATAAGGTAGCAAGGTCTGCAAGGAAACCTGGACTATTTTACTTAATGCTTTCTTCTTAAAAGATTCCCCAATGGCATAGACATCTTTAAACCTTCTTAAGAAAGAATTACCTCACAAATCTTCATTAATCTCAAAATTTGACATTTTAAAACCATTCCCAAAGCTCTGAAGTGAATACTGGGTGGAGGATAAAATTTGGTGTCTTAATTTACTGAATTGTTAATTAATTCCTTTTGAACTAGGCCATAAATAACCTGAGATTTGCTTCCTTTTCTTGATCAGTTTTCTGGCTAATCTTACCACTTGGAGCTTTCCCAATAGAAGAATATTACAGACACATCCAAAGCCTAAAAAATGAATTTTTGAACTGTATCTATTCTCCGCTTAAGAAAGCACTAATCTTTCTGAGATGGGCTCCAATTTATTTCAATCACTACAGATTTCTTACCACTTCATTTTAACTAGGATGAAAATTCAGCTCTTTTCACATGCAAATGGGAATAACTGCTCTATAAGGTCTTGAAGAATCATTTCCTTTACATTTTAACTACCTGGTCCAGGGTTCTATTTTAAGCAGAAAGAATAACTTTAGACTGCCAGCTACACAGTTAGGGAAACATTTAATTAGATTCTTTTTAATAGCTGTTTTTGAGACTACTTCAAAGTATTTTTAACAACCTGTCTCTGTTGCCTCAGAATGACCTTTTAGTCTGCAGGGTTGGGGTTTTTTTACAATTTATTCTCCTCCCTACTTTACTCTGTAAAGTAATTCAATAATGCCTTGTAATCTGCTGTTGAACTCAACTCATTTTTCTTTCTGAGTGTCTGGAAACTCCACATCACACACAGTTTCTGGCAGTTGCAGGAGTACTGACATCATTTGCTTAACCACTAACACCAAGATGTTCCTCGTGTTGCCATCACAGGTTACAGCACAACATGTCCCACCTTCAGGATCAGTCTGCAGTGCAATTGGGAACAACCTGAGCATTTTATGCAGTGGAAATGTGAATGCAAGTCTCTCCTTTCCTGCCAGGAGCAAATGTGTATGATGTGTGACATCAAAAACATCTCTTGTGCCTCACGAGGAGTTGTTTGTAAATAACCTACTTGATCTGGAAAAAGCAATGCTGGAAGAAAGTACAAGAAAATTGCCTTCAGTGTTTAGTTTATGAAAGAACTAACTCACTGCTTGTGTCCATTTTAGCCTTGTATGCTGAGACAAGGTCTTTTGTGTGTGCAAGAAAATTCCAAGAAACCACAAATCAAATTAATTTCTTATATAAGAAATTCTAACAAGAAGCTGGCATATGATTTAGGCATAGTTTTGTTTGCAGTATTAATTTAGAATAGTTTAACTGCCAACACTGGAATTAAAATGGGATAGAGGAGTTAGAGGAGTAGTAAAATACATGGCTAAGATTTAAATCTTAACTCAATTATCCCTAAAGTGTACTAGACAGTTTGGAGACTAATGGGACTGCAGTCCATGCTAAAAATAACCAGTTTTGAGGAATCAGTTTCACAGCCTCATCCTTTCCACCCTAAAAACTCATTTCAGTGGCTGTTACATAATTTAGCCTGAAATTCTGTCCTTGGTGGAAGGCAGCTGTCTTGGCTCTTTGTGGTGATGGGATTTTGAAGGGTTCATTATAAGATGCCTGATGCTTATAGATCAATGCTCCAGATCAATGCTTACATTTTTTTTGAGTTCTGTTAAAAAAAAAATGTACTCCACCTTGTCTCTAGTCAGGATCAGGATTTCAACTGGGACTAGTGGTATAGGACAACATTCAACAGATGTTTTAGATGCTGGAATCGCAGTAGTTAGTGAAAAAAAAACCAAGAAAGTGCAGTAGGAGAACTATCCACATACCTTCACTTTTTCAAACCAAAGTGATTTGTCAGGAAACAAGAATACTCCTGTGCTTAACACTCTGCCACTAATTTTCAAAATGTGGAAATGGTGCATGGTTACTTCTATATGTGCAGCTCTGCATTACAGCAGGGAAATGTGTGGTTCCTCAGTGATTCTGAATTCCAGTTTCATTGCAAAGAATTGGTTTGTGCCTGAGTTTAAATAATTGTCTGCACTCATTCAGTTGCTGGGGAGAAATATTTCCCTCTTGCTTTCAATTTGGAAGTACTTACATTTATGGGGCATTTTTCTTTACCCTCTTGCTATAGCAATTAAAATCAATCTTGAATAGTTGGTTCTGTTTAATCTTCATTTATAGCTAAGGGTTTGGGGTTTGTTTGGGGTTTTTTTAATGAGATAAAATGCTATTTTAAATTACTAACTCCAGGAATTGTGTCTTCTCTCTGCTTTAAATAATCCATTTACAACTTTCTTCTTTACTTGTGCTGTAAGATAAATAAGAAATCTGTAGGACATTAGCTGAAAATGAAAACAGTAAATGAAATAATACCTCAACAGCTGCCTTTGCTCTTTCAAATTCCTCCTCCAAGGAGTGATTTCTGGAGAGAAGAGGTGCTCCCCAACGCTGCTCCTTAGTTGATCGTGCCTAAAAAATAAAAGAATAAATCAGAAAGGGATGATAGACTCTTTGCCACATTTTTAAGTTATTTCCTTAATTGCCTAGAGCCTCAAACTGCCTTTTTCTTGGGAATAACTACTTGTTTCCCTACATGAACTCCTCTGAATTCTCTTACACTGTGGCAGAGATCACCCCTCATGGGATGCAGAGCAATTTCCAGATTTTTCTTTTCACTCAAGATGTATGAAAGATAAAGGGACATGCAAGAAAAGGCAATGCAAGAGTTGGACTACAGAAGGAAAGAGCTGATTATTTTGTATAGGACTTTTACCTTTACTATTTCTGCTCCTGCATCATAACTGTGGGAATGCATTCTACTGACTACACTCCAGTGTACATCTCATTTTCCCTGTACATTTTGTGGTTTTCTTTCAGGTTTTCTTTTGGGATCACGTTGAAGAGCAAGGGCAAATCCTTTTTACAATCAGGAGCTCTCTCTTCTGTGCTTGACTATCAGTCAATCCCATTGGAAGCACAGAACAAGTTTTTTCCTGTTCTTTTATTAAAATAATTTTTTTTTACAAAAGGCACTGTATAAAACCAAACAATGTTTAAGGATGGCATAGAAAAGCACAAAGTGGCCTAATCTTGCTAAATAGAGCTCTGACTGCTAATCCCTTCCCTCGTGTTTGTCAAGAGGTTAAACTCATTAGCCACTCGCCGGCCTGTGGTCCCAACTGCATTAATTCATGAGATTGTATTTCTGATGACTGTAATTGTAATATTTGATTTGAATAAGCCACTTTGCTAAAAGACTAATTTTGCTTACATCAGACTCATTGGACTGTATCTGCAAATGTGGGAATGTGTATGGATGGGGTGGAACATCCAGTACATTCCTGGGTTTTCACATATGTTGTGTCAGTGCATGGTCAAACACCTATGTCTGTGATCATACACACATGTTTTTTCATGTAGGAAGATGATATTCATTTGTCAGTCCAGCCCTGGGGTTTACGGTTTTTTTCTGAGGCTTTGCTCTCAGGCAGAGACTGATGAGTGAAATGTACATTGGGTGAATGATGTAAGAAAACAACAACACAGCACAAATTCTGTGAGAAATGCATGATGGTGGCACTGTGGCACTGTTTGTGTTGGCTTCTGTGACAGGGAGCACAGACAGTGATGGAAAGTCTACACTGAGGATCTGTTGTCTCTGCTTTTACATCTACTACCTCTGGTCCATGTTGTTTGGAAATATTTTTTTAATTTGATGACACCAGGAAGAGATTTCAAGTTGTTACCAAAAACATATCAAACCCCAGTCCTATACAAAAACCAGTTGTTTAACTGTTTAGCAGAACTTGTGCAGAAGAGATAACTGGTTCAAATCATTCACCTGTGCATCACATGATGGTATTGGTCACTCAGCATCTACAGGATCACTGATGTTGTACAGAGAAAAAACTAAGGTTGTCTGGAATGTCTTTGAGGAAGATGCTCAGATTTAATTTAAAGTTACCAAGAGACCTTAATGTTATCACTTTGTTTACAATTTGTTTAATTGTCCTCCTTATTTCTCTTATTAATTTTGACTTCCATTTCCAAATATGATTTCTTTTTTTTTTTCCTAGTTGTTTAAAACACTTACTCCTTACTTTCTCTGTAGAAAGATACTGATGATTTTAATCAGGTTTTAATGATATAAAGACAATGTAATATTAAATGATCTCATTATGAAACATTTTATTTGGATTTTAACCTTTTTTTGTGAGTGTCATTTTCACTCTCTCTCTGTATTTTTCATAGCCATACAGACGACCGAAGTGAACCCTGTATTCCAGTACCTCTCTTGCTCTTTCTCTATAGAGAAATCAGGTGATCTCCTGTCTGCAACCAATTATGTCTGCCTCTACATGCTCCTCTTGCCCCAATACTGCACAGGGAGCCCTCATGTTGACATTCTCACTTATTCTGAGCCATTGATTCTTTTCAAACTGTCTTCCAGCATAGTGTTTTAAGTAGAGCCTGCATTCTTGTTCTGAAATGTATTAGAATACATATTTATACAGATGTCTTGGTCACCAGCTCATTTTTTCAACTCCATTATTTACATTTTTTTCATTCCACTGCTGTATCATATGGAAATTTTCTCAGGAATTGCTTTTGTATTTATTTTAAGACAGATAAAACTGAAGACCAGAGTTTTTCTTGAGAATCACAGAAGAATCCCCAGGTGATTACAATTCCTAGTAAATAACTACTGCTCTTGAGATCTTAGGTTAGCCACTCTTAATCTCTTTAATCGCTGCTCTATTCTTATTGTATGACGCCAATTTTAAAATCAGAATATGGTATGTTAATTCAAAAATCTGGCAGAATACCACACAGCAACATTTATCAACTTGACCTCTAATCTGATCAAAGAATTAGATTTGTTTTCCTTGGCACAGAACTCTGTTGATAGGCCCTAATTATGTTCCCAGACTTTCCATTATTTATGAGCTGGCTCTTGCAAATGGTTTGATTACTTCCGCTTTTTACCCTTTTGTTTCCAGTGACTGCCATTTCCTTGGGTCAAGGACAATACTGCAAAGGATGATGTTCAGATTGAGTTGTGCTGCGAAAGGGAAGGGTGAGCTTGTTGGGGCAGCACAGAGGTGAGGGGGAAGTGGACAAGAAGCACAGAGGTCCTCTCCTCTGCCACATGACAGAGGATCATCCCCGCATCAGCCCAACAGAAATAAATTTTCTCCTCTATTAAATGCACAGCCAGAGGGAAAAAAGGTCATTAGCAAACTCCATATAAGCTGCATTTGGATATAGACACTGCGGAGTCACATTCTGGGTTGTGACACCCAGACACCCATGTGTAACACCCACGTGTGACACCCACGTGTAACAAACATGCTGCCTTTTGCTAGTGCAGGAGGAGAGGGGATGTGAATGGAAAGCCATCACTGGAGAGCTCCACATCTCCAGCTGGTGATGGGGTGGAATTTTGCAGCTGCCTCCCTTAAGAGGAGCCCAAGGTGGGTGTGGGTCAGAGTGGAATGGGTGTGTCCAAAGTATGGACACTGCAGACACTGTAGTTTGATATTCTCACCCCTCTACAATGGAGGTGCTGAAGCTGATCATGGCTGTTGACTTCAGGGACAAACCCTTCCATTCCAGTGCATTTGCACACACTTTCCTGCACTTGTACTCTGCTGGATCTTAACTGTTGGTGGGAGGCTTAAATTACAGTCTTAACTTTCGGTCAGGACTTGAAATAATGAGCTAAATCTGCCCCCTGTAACTCTTCATTTCCTTAGATTAACTGGCACATCCAAGGACAAGTAGGGCCATTAGTCTTACTGTAGCTATTTGGGAGAAGTGGGCAATCAGTTTTACATTCTAAATATTGTCCCAAATCAGAAATTTCCAAGGTCTAGAGGCTTTGCACTGTATCTTTGTCTAAGAGTGCTGACTTATTAGAATTAAGCACACACTTTTTAACATGTATGGGGTTTTGTGTATTCTGGGTGAGCAATGCAATATCTAAAATGCCTAGGGAAGCATTTAAAGAGTTAAAACATGAACAGACTTTATCCACAGAAAACGGAACATATTATCTCTCTCTGCAGTTTGTAATTTTAATATTGAAAATAAACCTTAAAAAAACCCCCAAACACACCGAACACTGTGGGATATCTCAGTACTAATGAAAGCATAACAAGAAACTTTCCAGAACGTTAGCTAAAAGAAACAACAAAGATACTTTAGGCCAATGCAGTTTAAGTGTTAATAACAAGTAAAGTAGGATGTGAATAAATGGTGAGAAGCAAGACAGCCACATCCAGCGACAGCCACCACACCACTGCCCATTCCAGCCTTCAAACACATTTCTCCCTTACTAGTTCAATGCTTGTCTTTTGGATTTTGTATTGGCATAAGTGCTGGTGAACACAGGATTTTTTTAAGAAGATTGCATAATTTTAATGCAAATATGACCTAGTTACTTAGTATTTCACTTTGAGGGACTAAATCTAACATGTCAAAGGTGAGTGATGAGGTGATTTTCTGGGAAACACTGCTGATGGAGAACTGCAGCAAGTTTGACAAGAAGGAATTTTTAGGGTATGGAAGCAGGCATTTCATATGCAAAGGTTACCCTCAGATGAGATAGACAAGACCTATAGAGGACAAAGTATGGAAAACATATCCTTTGAGAAAAGCTCTAATGTGATTTCTTTTACAAGCAGAGTAAGAACTCGGTCAAGATAGATAGTTTGTTGGGAGCTGACAACTTTGACAGTCCAAGTATAAGCAGGACGAAGCAGGCAGTGAACAAAATCACTAAATTTCTAAGTAAGCTACCTATAATAAGAACACAACCTTACTTCAGGTCATTTCTCTGCACAACTAATTACCAGTTTAACATTTCGTTACTTGAATGGACCACAAGTTTGAAAAAAAACAGGTTATGACAAAACAAAACAAAACAAAAAAAACCAAAACATGAAATATACCAAAACAACAGATAAGAATTTTATTCTCTGCTTGTTTTTCAAGCTGGATTATTCAACATTATGATCGCTTTATTTTGAAATATCTGTAATTTCAAAAAAGAGTGTGGGCCCTTGGCTGACTGAACTTATACTAAGTGAAAAATGTGGATTTTTGCTTCTGCAGTTATTCTAGTGGAAGACAGACAGGAAACAGACCATATAAAGTAGAGATGTTATATACTAAATTTGTAACTGCTTTTACAGAATGCCAATTTAAATTCTGTGACAGTCTAGTTGATTTACACACATCTTGGTTGAGCACAATCTTTCTGGAATTTAGATCTATTAGGTTGAGGAACAGCCTCCTAAAAAGGGAGCAGAGGTACTTCAAGATAAGATGGAAAAAGTATGTGAAAACACATCATCCATTTCAAGTGGATGATATTGTGCAATAGACCTTTTCCATTACTAAGATGTATAAATCTATTGCAGAGAAAGGAAAGACATGCATTACAACCAGAGTGAGGCTTTCCAGAGGGAAAAACACCCTCCTGTTTGTAATGTAGACATGGCAGGGAAGTAAAGGAGACTTTTTTCCCAACAAAAACACAGAAATGGATCTGATAACTGGGTTCTATTTCTATTTTCTGCCAAAAAATGGGGCATAATCTAAGAAAACACATTTGGCATTTTAATGTCTCATTTTTTCCATTTTCAAATGAAGCTATTATTTTCTGTTAATTTCCAGATTTTCCATCTGACAGAAAGTTTTTGAAGTCCAGACCTAAAAATATCTGTGGAAGGGGAGGAAATTATTTTCAACTAAAAGCTGTTTCACCAAACAAGTCTCTCTTTCCTCAGCCAGTGGCAATGGCTGAAGTCTTTGCGTTAAAAAATAAGAAGCAGGAAAAAAGGTGTATAATCAACCCGATCTATGTGAATGCATATATAAATATGTGTTTATACTTGTGTGTGCATACATACCCACCTAAAACATACAACTCTAAGAAATAATTTTCTCAAGGTCCTGTCCAATATACAGTAACAAGGGAATTGAGGAGATCTGCAAGCCTTCTGCCCAGAGCCCTCTGTACTAGAGTTACTTTTCCATCAGGAAAAAGTCCTTTGACCACGCTGTTCTCCCACCTGTGGAGATAGACTGCTAATGAACATTGGACTAATGATTCCTCCCTGTTTTCCTTAGCCAGTTCTGGGGATTCCTGCTTGACCAAGAGAGCTTGAGAATAGATATTTTATGGGAAGAGGGAACTATAAGGAATCTGAATTTCAGAACCGGAGGAAGGGAAAAAAATAATGCTGTAAATTGTAGTTTGACATTTTCGTCTCTGCACAGGAAGGCCATAGTTCACTGCAGTATTAACCTCTAACTGTCTGAGGTGCTGACATAGGTAAGATATTTTCATAACATATTAATTTCAAAGGTGTGTGAAGATTCAGCTATATAAATCTTTTCACTGATGATCCCAAAAACATCCCTTGAATAGTTGTCCCAGAATGTGAATGGTTAGCCAGTGGGACAATTTCTCCTTGCCTTCTTATTGTTAATAAATCTACCAAATCCTCTTACCTGTATTGCAGGTGCAAGTTCTAATTCTGATGTTGAATCAGAGTCCAAGGCACTCTTGACATTAGTCAGCTCAGACTGTGATCTGTTTTCTGTGGACCTAGAAATAATGTATTTACATACTCATCACTGCACACTAAGACACTCTGCTTTATGTCTTTCTGCTTCATAAGCATACACTGATTAATTAGGTTATTTCTTTTAATTGAATTGTTGAACTTGCAGTTATCAAAAGTGCCTGGACCCTTCTCAGTGTTCTCACTCTTACATTTCTATTTCATAGCCAGGCAAAATGAAGTTAAGCAATGACAAGAATGTACCTGCAGTCAGTGTCTAAGAATCAACCACCACAATACAGGAGTTCACCTTGGCATATTTGCATTTTCATGCCACAGTATCCTACATTCTTCTTAGAAAATGAAACCCTGTAGACCAAAATCAAGTCAACTGAGCAAAACTCGTGTAAAGCTCTAAGTTAATGAAGCGCCAAAATAAAGGGCAGGTTAAAATACATGATTAGCATCATTTGGTCAGAAAGCTGCCTCTAGTGTATGAAAATGCTAATTATGGCCATGCATAATGTGGTGAATGAGTGTTGCTTACATATCAAGAAGAGAGCAGAATTAATCTACATGAATTCTTCCCAAAGGGAAAGTCCAATTCGTCCCTCATTTATAACCCCTCAAGTTTAGCTGAACTGCACAAAAGAGGTAATACTGGGCTTGGGTATTTTATCTTGGCTCTTCCAGCTGTACATAGAAATTCTGCCCTCTTGGTTGCAAAACTAAAATACAGTGGATATCCAGCAAGTGTCAAATCACTTCCAAGTATCCTGTTATGTGCATTTTACTCACATTAGTAGTTGGGTTTGGATCACTGCATGTAGAATTCTCACCACCACTTATTTAGTAATTGCACCTGCTACTTCTCACAACATTAAAATTTTTAATTTCACAAAATTAAAAATTAATGTACTTGCTTATGGTGCATTGTCCAAAAGATGTGCTTGAACACTTTTAATTTAATCATAACAGGTATCTCTTTGAATTAAGAAAGCTGGAATGGAAATATTTCTGAAGGAAAGCAAAAAAGCTGTACCATAAAATCTCCTTCGATGGAGCTCTAGAAGATGACGACGTTCGCTCTGCAGAAGGGTGGACCTTGCTACTCCTGTCTCCATGAAAACTGACATCATCCCATTTCTCTATCTGTGTCTGAATATCAACTGAAAAATAAGAAGATATGAACCTTTTAAAGAAATTGCTGCAGAAAATTTTACCTCCTCTGTTAAATGTATGTTATAGAGAAAATGGTGAAATCAAAGACTATATTTTAGTTAAAGTCCAATATACAGAAACATTGCACGCTTTTCTGTTTGATATGCTGTGAAAATACTTGGAAATTCACAACATTTTTCTAAATCATTCATGGTCAGAATGTCAGTGGAACTCTTGATTTAAAACCAGTGATTTGTATGTAATTTAGGCCAATTATAACAATGAAACTTTTTTTAGAGATGACCATTTAAATATTACTATGTAGGCAACTGACATTATTTAGTTACATGTTGGACTTGCTTTGTAAAAATCAGATGTTCAGCTCCTGGTTGAATATAAAGGTCTCTAAAAGAATTTTTGTGCTGATGAATGGAAAATTCGCTGCCATGGTATAAATAACATTTACCTTGCAAATTTCTCAGTTGCATTGCAAGTAATTCAGTTTGGATGGAACTAAATTAAATTCACCTTTTTCAAAGCTTGTCAATAGATCAGGCTTGGCAGGATATTGAGTTGTTTTGGGGATTTTTTTCAGTCTGTATATATTACATATATTTATATCTCTCTTGTCAAGAATGGGTTCTTTTTTCTCTCTTATGCATAGATAAAGCACTATTTACAGATATAATGTGTTTTTGTGTCATCTGCAGTTGTGAAAAGGACATTCAATATGGGCTGCCTCTCATTTGACTCGTCTCCCAATTTCTCATCATACCCCTATAGATTTTCCTACTATTATACTTCCCCTGTCTTTTATTCAAATAAACCTTTCAAAACTTATATTAGCACAAAGTGTGATAACTTAATAGGTATAATGGCAATGGTAAAATGTAAAATGTGTTCACAGTGTTTCAAGTTTAAAGTGCTTCAATTTATAAGGTGAAGGAAAGGTTACACTCCCTGCTAAAATGTGGTGCAACAAAAAAATCTGGTGTTGCTCTCTATTTTGTGATAATAGCCAGGGGAAACTTGTGCTGAGCAAGCCTATGGAGCACTGATAAAATAGCTACACTCTTACCTAAATCTAGTGATGACTTGTCTGCAACTCTGACAGCCTGGACTTTCTGCTCAGAATCCACACTGATAAGGTCAGGATTGTCTGTCTTCTTTCTGTGGGCTGAAGCCTTTAAGCTTTCACTTCTTGATGGATTCTCTGATTTCTTTGCTTTATTTTGGGTTTGTAAGACAGGTTCACTAAGATCCAAGAGATCCAGACCTGTTGATAATACTTAGAGACAAAATGTGAAAATTGAATGTTGTTTTAATTCAAAAAGCTCAATTTATAAGATTTATTTTAATTGGGAAAAAAATTCCTGATGTGTTTACATTTGACT
>WEIV01005748.1:2347-43117 GCA_013390005.1 Calyptomena viridis | reverse complement strand
CTTTAAAATAAAAAGACCTTAGTTACTCTTTTGGGGGCAGAATTATACTCCAATTTTACGAATCACACAAAAATAAAGCAGCAAGATGATTTTTCCTTAGCAGTTATTGCACACTATTGCTTATAGGGCTAAAGTATACAAGGCTTCACATGCAACTCCCTTCAAATCCATGGTGAAGTTGGCCTTCTTTATCACAAGGAAACCAAACAGGGCTTTTTTGGTATTTGGAATTGGTCTTTTTTCCCACAAGTAACATACCTCCCCACAGAACTTCCACACTAACATTTAATCTATGAAATATGCATTAGCCCATTAAACAATATCCTACTGAGACAGAAAACACTTCTCTGCCATACAACAAAACGTGAATGACATTGAATGGAGCCTGGTGAGTGTATGAAATTCCTGCATGAGCTCTGACTGTGGGAAGACTCCTAATACAGTTTTTGTTTATGAGCAGTTTTCCACTTCTATTGTAATTTCATGAATGCATTGGTTTTCTGCTACCTAAAGGAAATCTCTGCTTTACAAGCTATTTAATATATTAGGGATTAAAAAGATAAAACAGTAAAAGCCTCAGAAATAAAAGTGTCCTCTTTTCCATCTATCTCTGATCGGAGGACCAAGACCTAAGCTGAGCTAGTGGGATGTCTGATGGTGTGTCCTGCATTTATTTTATCTTAATAATGTGAAAACATGTTTTCCCTTTGTTGCTTTTGCCTGGAGCTCTTTCAGCCCTCCTCTCTCCTTCTTACCATTCTGTTCTCACTCTTTATACATTGTTGAATTTTCAAAATTTTCCCTGGAAATTGCATTTATACCAGCTGCACACTTTTGTTTTCCATTATCTCCAGCTCTATACTTTTACCTAATGCTGATATTTAAGACATAAGCAGACCTAATTTTAATTTGTATGATTTGGTGGTATTCATTACTCATGTCTATTTTTGAAAAACATGAACGTGAATGCCTAGTTAAATATTGTCCAAACTATTCCAACATTTTAGAATTTTCTTAGTCATCAAATCCAGATAATAAGAAAAAATTGCTTGCATATATTTTTCTTTTTGCATTTACACAGCATAAAGAAAAATCCTAGGCCATTTGGAGTGGGACAAGAAGGAGGAAAGAAGAGGTTCTGTAGAAATCACTGTAAATATAAAAACTTCATAGGAAATACTGTTTTTTCTGTACCTATAAGACTGTATCAATAGGATATATTATCAAATAAGATTTGGATGCTTATCAAGTTCCCCATTACATTCCATAGAAATTTTCTTTGATAGGAAAAATGGGGGAAGGATGAAATTAAGAATGATTATGAGAACCAAAGCACCCAAGATCACTCACTGCAGATAGTGAAGAATAGAAAATCTGAAGATCAACTGACAACGCAATTTATTGCCTAAACCTGTTGTGGATGTGAGAGGATAAGCTCTGGAATGACCAGCAATAATGCTAAGAATCAGAGTTGTGTAGGTGAAAAAGGCTAGAATCAACAAAGATCTGAATTTTTCCAAGGTCAAACTAAAGTAATAAGTCTGATAAATAATTTTTTTTCTTTTCAAAGCTGGTTATCATGTCCTCAAAAATTTCTTTACTACTTTGTTAATATCAGGAAGACCTGCTCAGGAACAAGCCTTTATTAGCAAACAACAAGATTTAATTTTTACTAAGTCTTGTCTTCTCTCTGCACCATTTGCAGAATTTTTGTTTAATTCTAAAGCAAATAGGTTCCTCTTTTTTGACCGTCTGACTTTGAGAACAAATACACCAAATGCATCAGAGACGGGTCACCCAAATGATCAGCAGAATAAAAACCACGTTTTACAGGGAGACTAAAAGAGTTTGACTTGCTTGGGCTTAAAAATGAAGATTGAGTAGGAATATAGTTATCCTTTACATATACATAACAGGGGAGTGGTTATATGACAATGGAGGGGGAAAGGTATTTTAGCTATAGGGAAATATTGGCACAATAACAAAGGGGTCTAAACTGGTCATGAATAGATCTGGTCTGGGAATTAAAAGAATCTGTCACAGCAGTGAACTCCATGAACAGCATTTTTTTTAGGGTAGAAGAACAAAATGACTTTTGCCAAGTCTTATAATGTTATGGTTTTATTTTATGGAAAACTTTTTCCCTTTTGTTTACAAGCTATTTTTTTTTTAAACCATAACATCTACATGGCTGTTTATGATGTGATTGCTTTTGAGAAGTGGAGTGTGACCCAGAGGATCCCTCCTAGTCCTGTGTCCTATGCACCCATGACTCGAAGCTGTAGGAGTGTCTTATTAAAAGGCTTATTCTCATGAAAGTAATCTGCTTTCAACTAAAATATTCAGGTTGAAACAGGTAGCAAATACATGATCATGTCTACTAATTCTCACCAAATACAAACTACATATGTGTAGCAATAAAACATACTAGAAAAATACTATTTTGATGTGAAGCATTTAATAATGAATTAAGATTTAACAAGTTGGAGTGCTATCAGCTGATATTTTTCCCATAGGTAAGTGGGCAGTGGGGTAGGTTTTTGACATTACTGTGTAAGCAATGCCACTTGTTAAGCCCTTGGTCTCACATTTGGAATTTCATTTTGCTGCCTCATATATCGTACCAAATTTATTCCTAGTTTAACTCTGCTCAAGTTATTAGAGTTATATCAGGCATGAATTTGGAGTAGTGCTATAAAAGATTGATGAGATGAAAACTATGATCTATATTAAACTAATAATTTATGGTTCTCAAGCACCTTTCAGGGTGAAAATCACAGAATGCTTTAAAACATTCATGAATCAAGCCTGGCACCACCACAGAGCTGAGAAGTATTATCTCTACCTTGCAGATGAGGGAAGTAAAGTGAAATTAAGAAAGCCACCCAACATCCCTGGGTGCTGGAGGAAGCAGTGCTGGGAGCAGGAGCTGGGTGGCTGATGTCACACTGGATTTATGTGCACAATATCTGTACATACTCCGAGTGGTACAGACTCAGCCTGGGAAACTGTGGGTTTCTAAGTACTAATTTAGTCAGTGAGTGCCATAAATTCCCATAATGCCTCTAAGAACGTAAATTTTCTTTATAAAATTCATTTTAATTAAAGAAGAAGCCCACACACTTCTTTAACTGAGGGATTTCTAAAATCTGTGGAGGATGATATTCCCTACTACCAATACATCTGAAGAGACTTATCCGTAGTATAAAATACTCCTTCTAAATTCAAATGAGTTTTCTGGAACTGATTCTGCTGTTGAACAGCACAGCAGAAAAAAGTGTTCTTCTCACCCCAGTACTGCTACTGGAATTTTTTGTTCCTAAAAGCATGTATGTGGGGCTTTTGAGTGCTTTAGGAGAGATATTGGGAGGGTCGAAAGTGTCATCTGGTGGTAGATTATTTAGCAGTGACCAAAAGGTATGGCCCTTCAATCCCATTTTAGACATTCTCTTAATGGATTCCTGATTTTTATCTGTTTGCAGTGCACAAAGCATGCTGGTTTGTTTCTTTTTTTAAATTTTAGTAGGGCATAACATAATGCTAGTCTTTAAGATAAATTATTTAGACTATAAATTGAGAGGGGAAGGTTCAAGTCAGGCATGGACACCTAATTAGCACCTATGTTTTGAGCACATAGTGAACTAGTTCTCTAAAATTAAGTGCCAAAATTCCCTCCATGTTCAATAGGGAGAGACAAATGCCTAGAAAAGCAACTCCAGAGGGAGATCTTGTCTGCCTAATTTAGGTTGTCCCTCAGGAGGCTCTCAAAGGCACCTCACTTCCCCCTGACTATGTATGGAATCTACCTTAGAAGGACTCTCTCAAAAGGCACCTAAAATTTAGGTGTAACTAGCTACCCAACTCAGTTGGATTGCATTTTGGATCGGATCCATTTTGTCAACTGCAGCTGATAGAATTACTTATGGCACTAATTTAGGAAACCCCAGACTAGTACTGGGTACAGTTCAGCAGCCAAGTTCATGGGCACTCACACCTTTTCCTGTACTGCCTGCTCAGTGTGCTGGTGAGAGTGTGGTTGGGTGCTGACTGCACCAGTGGGATGAGCTGCTCTGGAAAGCTCAAAGAGTGGTAATGCACATGTGGTCAGGAGCATGGGAGAAAGGAGGAAATATTTAACTCAGGTTTTCGATTGGAGATATTGTATTTTTCAACTTCACTCTAAGAAACTTGTTGGCTCTTCGGGTGAGATTGGACAAACTGGTGAATAAGTCAGATCAGTTCCAGTATCTTGTAAGTGTTATACTTAACTAAGGGCATCAATTAATTTCAATCACTAATCAATTGTATGATACATAGCGCTAGTTTCTTGACAGATAGGTTGTCAGGACACATTTGGCATGTCATGATCTTTGGTGGCAGTCACTAGGATAAGAGAAAAGAAGTCAATTGATTTTCACTACCTGCCTCTTTCTAAAAACTGATAAATGGGAACCACAACTAGAAACTGAAGTTATTGTTCTCTAGAGCATAACTGGAAGTACTGGACTGACAGTTGAGTCTGCAGATCATTATCTTGGCAGAATGAGAACTGGAAGACATCCCTTTCTGCTTGCAGAGGGAGGTTTGGAAGGGGAAATCCTGGAAAAATCACTAGTCTCATGACAAAAGTTCAAATTGCATGAGTCATGTTTTTCTTCACTCACCTTTCTAGCATGTTTATAAACATTTCACAACCAAAATTACTCCCTTGCACACTTTATTTATTCTTGTACAGTAAGCGTGATCACTATTTGGCCTTTTGAATCATCCTTGTGCCAGGGTGATACTAATTTTTTCCCTGTCACTGTGGATTTATGCCCCAATGGAGCTGACATGAGAGACAGATATTTGGTTTCAGAACAGAGAATCAATTCCCATGGCACATGGTATAACTGACTTCCACCTCACCTGAATTGTGGAAAACTTTGAAACCGAGACAAATTTATTGCGCTGTCCTGCCAAGAGCACTGTGGTGTTGCTGCCTCTCTGAAGGCTGGTGTTGCTCAGCAGGTGATACCCAATACTCTGTTGCTAAGGAGTAGGAAGTGTGTGGAGTGGTTTGTGAATCAGAGGTGACAATATCTTACCTGAAATCACACAAGCCACGTCACCCCCACAGGCTTCATGCAAACAGCTGTGAGGGTGTGTGTGAAGTCAGAGAGGCTGTGGGAGGATTGCTATAGACGCTGCACTGCAAATTTAAATTCATGTGCCAGCTGTATTTTTTAAAATCTGTACTTGATGTCTGAGGCAGTAAATAATAATGTGTATGTTGCATCTTCATAAAGAGCAGTTGCATTGCTGGGCAATAACTCTTGCTGTGATCCCTGAGTCACAGCAACGTTCTGCCTGTGTTTCTAAGCGCTGACAAGTTATGGTGTTTTGTTGCAAGGTAAAACTAAATATCTCACAATTCTGTATCTCCTTTCCTCTGTTCATCCTGGTCTGGCTAAAGGAAACAACATGGGAGTTGTGTCTGGCTCCTGTGTTATGGCCCTGCTCCAGCAAAGCACTTAAGTGTGCCCTGCAAAACTCAAGGTTAAACATGTGCTTAACTGTCCTGCTGGACCAGAGCCATGAGGGAAGAGGAGGAAAGTTGCCCTTGTCATATTTCGACTGTGACTGACAGTTTTGCCTTTACTAGTCATATTAAAATGTGATTTATTGTAAATCTGTTACATTAATGCCTGCCTGTCCTATGCACTTTATAAGTTAAAGGAAGCTGTTTTCTAAAACAGAGTGCCTCCCCTTCCTGGGTGTTAGAAGATTTTTATTTATTTTCCCTCACTTGGTTAAACATTGTCTTTGTGGTGTTACCTTGCAATTTGTGTTTTAGCCTCTCCCCTTCCCCATATCACCATCTGGACTGCAGAACTACTCTACAACAGTGATCAAAGACAAAATTAACTCATTAACATAGATGCTTACAGACCCTTACAAGTAATGTAGTCATTAAGAAGTTACAGAACATTTCTTTAAATAAATTATTTCTGTAGTGTTGGCTTATGGAAGTAGCCAGTCTGTACCCCTAAAATGGCTTAAAATAGTTAACTGAGGGATTGACAGGTTTGACATGGAAGCTGAGTAAATGCAGGTTGGAATAGTCTTGTAGAACATGAAGGCTACAGAACCCAAAGTTATCTGTTGAGAAAGCCCTGAAGAAACCTATACTGTTGGAGGAAGCACAAGTGTAATGATAGTATCTACAGGGAACTCTTCATGCTAGGTTCCTATTTTTCTTATTCATTGAAATGACTTTTTGTGTGGTAACTCCACCTGAAAAGGAAGTTTGACTTTGAGACCCACAGTTTTCAAATGCTTTTAAATGAGGTGCAGAGGACAGAAACTAGAAGAATGCTGCTTCACTCCTATTGCAGGCGATACATTTGTAGTCTCATTTACAAAATATAAGAAAATAGTATTTTTCTCTAGCTGAAAGTAAAGAAGACAAATAGCATACAGAACTGAGCTGCAGGTACATGTTGTGAATCATCAGTAATAGGGGCCAAGTTCGGGAGTTTCAGAAGTACCAAATCTTCTTACTATAGCAGCATGAAGATTGTAAAGATGAAGATTAGAGAAGTAGCAATATCAAATACATCATGGCTTCTCACAGAATTAGTTTTTGTAAAGCTTATGCCATTCCTATTAATCTTTAACTATGTCAAATGTGCCCTTTTTTTCATTTCCCATTGAAAAAATCGTATTTTACTGTACCCTTGCTGTGTCTTTGGATGTAGATTGTGATTACTTTAAAATCACACAGATTTTTCTTGTCCTTTTTGTGTTTTTTTTGTTTTCAAACAAAGTTCTGTAGCATATCTAGAATAAGGCTGTGGTTTTGGGTGTGTTACTGTGGCCAGTTGTAGGAACCAAGTCATAAGCTGGTTATATGGCCTCTATAGGGATCTGTCACAGTGTATGTGGTTGCTTTGGAATGTTTTCTGCAAATTGGAGAACTTGAAACTGGAAAGCTGTTTGTGAACTGCAACCGAGTAGAGAAATTTCACTGCAAAAACAGTGAATTCGATAAATCTGTGCTGTAGTACATGACTTGCAATTCTTCAACAGAACAGTATATTCTGTTTAGAGTATTCATGAATGAAGAGCCAACAAGTTTCTCAAAAGTAACTCCAATTAATTAATATAAAAACAGGGTTAAACTGATGTATTATGTTATTCAGAAAAACCAGTTTGTCCAATCTTTCTGTCCTTAAGGAATAGTAAGGTATTTTACAATGTATGAAACAGTATAGTTAATTTTTTTACTTTATTAAAAAAATGACACCATCGATTCCCATGGTAATTTCAAATTAAAACTGTTATTTTGTGGAAAAATGTACTTAACTTATGTGACAGAGAAATCTATATTACTTTAGGCAAGCAGCCAATTTATGACTTTTAAGCATATTGTCAAGGCAATTTTATTGTACTCATGAGAATATTTGTGCTGAAATTATGCATACTGCCCTAAAACCAATAAGCGTTGAGCAATATTTAACTTAGAGGTAAAGAACCAATTAATATTTGTACTGCTAAACGTGCTTTTTTTTTTCTCTTTGTGTATTTACCCTGTTTTAATAATAGATGAAGACGACTTATAAGTAGGATTTAGGAAGTGTCTCTAGCTAAAATACTCAAATCTTTTATAGTAAATCCAGTGAGATAGGTTTGAGATGGATAGAAAATACTGCTAACGAATTCATTGTGAATCCTTTAAAAAGAACCAAAACAACAGGATCTCAGGTCTAGTTCTTCTAGGATGAGTGAGGAAGTCGTCACTGTTCTCAGAGGGTAGGTTGGAATGTACAGTGAATTATTGTAGTCCAAACTTACTTAATGACAATAATTAAAACTGACATGATTTTGCTTTTTTCCCATTAATGTATTTCACTTAGTTAAAATGGAGTGAATTCTGGTTGTCTATAAAAGAGAATGGAAGCTAATTACATTCACTGTGACATCCCACCATTCTGTTATAATTTTATTTATAGACATTTATGGAGTGGGCTGGAAGTCAAAGCAAGTCTAATACTAAGCTTAAAATGAACATGATTGATTCAAGTAGGACTCTTAACTTTATATGGGAAACTGTGATAATGCAATAAAATTCATGTAGTGAGTCCTTGATACACACATGAGAAAATCTTCTAACAACTTTGGGACCTGAATATTGACTATCTTTACTCTCTTTACTTTATAAAATTGAATGGAAGCATTTGAAAATCTTCTATCAGAGATTAAAAAAAACCCTAAACAAATCCACAAAAAGTCCTAGAACAAAACAAAAAGCCTAACAAAACAAGCAAACAAACAAATGAACCACAACCAAACCAAACCAAACAAAAAGAAGAAGAAAACCAAACCCAACCAAAAACATACCACCACTACCAAAATAAAATAAATAAATAAAACCGAAACACCAAAACTGTGGAATTTAGGCAGTGGAAATGTTTGAGTATCTTATTCATAAGCCCTTGAGCAAACATAATTCTGCTTAGATCAACAAATAGCAAGCAAATAAATTTCTCTTAAAAAAACCCAGTTTCTACTCTGAATACTAACTAATATCTCGCAGAGAGACTATAAAAAAGTCTTAAGCATCTGGTGGAGTTAATTGGGGTGTACTCATGGAACATATCTCTCTTTCTGACGTGTGCTGTAGCCTGCATTTTTCGTAGGAGAGGATGAATTTCAACATCTTACTTATAATGTAATTTCAGCTTTTTGAATTTCTTCTTTCCGACTGAAATTCTAAATCTTAAGTGTTCTGTAGGCTAACTTTTTAAATTATAAGTGATTGAGATCAAAACTGTGCTCTGAGCAATGCCTGTGTAATTCCTGTAAATTCTAAGGCAGCTCCTATATTTTTTGGTTCCAAGCAAAAGTGGAGAGTATCTTTTAAGATACACTTTGCATTTCTTTTTCCTATTGGTGAATTTTTCATGGACCATGAGATTTGTTTGTTTAAAATCAGCCTGGCAAAGCATTTAAGCATAAACTTTTTTACTGCTCAATAAAGCAGTAAATCTTATTTTAAAATATAAGTCTGGATTGAAGTATGTTATTGAATCAGATCCTTTGAAGTTCACTGACCCGTAGTAAATTGGGAATTTCATAGCTGACTGTACAATTAAACTTTGACTTCAGGGGGTATTTAGGTTTAAATTTCTCATTAGAATGTAATTCCAAAGTGAGTTTTTTCCTCCTGACAAGTGCCAAGAAGCTGTGAAGAGGTTAAACAAAATAATTTCTTTGCAATTAAAATCAAACTCTTATGCATGATTCTCTCATTTATTTTCCTGCTTCAGTTGGAGGTATACTGGTTCATGACTAGATCTTTAGTTAATCTTTCAACCTTCAGCAAACTTTCTTTCACATATTCTAGGTTTTATTCATATGAAAAAACCCTTTTTCATTTGTAACAGTCTTCTGAATTATATTTAAAAAGATAAAGGGAGACAGCAACATGGATAGTGTTATGTTCTATAAAATCCTGTTAGTACTGGAAGCTCACTCTGTTGATGCTTAAGTATTAAATTTGGCAAATACTGAATCCTTTTTCACACCAATAAGTGTGAAGAAAGTGACTTTTATGGAAGGCAATTGAGACAGAATCACAAAAAATAGATACTGTAAGGCCTATTCAATTACCAAGAATACCCCCCTGCTTACTGTAGTATACTCATTACTGCTGGAATGATGATTGAGATTCCCAGTTGCCATATATTGCCATAGCCCCAGTGGAGTCTGCAGTACGTTTTTGGTTCATCTTATTTGAAGATTTGTCTCCAGATCTGATGATATAAAACACTATATGATGATACAAAATATTCTGGGAACTGGAAATTTAAAGTAAATTTAATTCACAGTATTTGTGTAAAAAAATAATTGTCATATTTTACAAGCTGGGCTTTGCTAGAAGCACTACAATAAAAAGTGAATATTCATCTGTCTTGTTCTGTATTGGATATGTTTTTAACATTTTCCAGAGGAAAACAGCAAGGAGACATATTTTAAAATACAAATTCAGGGGCCTATGTGCATTATCACTATCAAAAAGAGGATTTAGAGTCACTTCTTCGTGTACCATATTCCAATTATTCTTCCTGTCGAGTCTGCTCCCACAGTCAGACATGATTAATCCTCCATTCATCATGGATTTTGGAAATGGGAGATTTTAGAAAAGCCACTACTCCCCTATCTGGGCTTGATCCTTGCATTTTACTCACAGGTTTTTTAGTTAGCTCATTGTGAGGCTGGAACAGCATAGATACCAAATGTATTTAATTGCTTCCTAAGATATAGACCAGCCCACACTGGGTTTGGTGGTGGTGAGAACTTTGGAAAAACCAGGCTTTATTCTCATGAGCCAGCTTAATCTGGCTTGGGAAGTTTGCAGCCAATTTGGAACTTGTGTGTTTCACCCTGTGAGCAGCAACCACTTCCATCTGTTTCATCATGTAAAGAGCAGAGACAAACACTGACGGTGATGGTTAATGCATGTGGTGACATAGCATGTTTAGTTATTGTGCATGGATGGTCTGAATGAGAGGTTTACACGGACACACTACAGAGACAGCATCTCAAACCAACATTTCAGCCAGACAACTAGGATACAAATGATGTACGCGACGTGGTTGTACAACTGCACATCACACATACATGATGCAGAGATGGCTATGGAAAATACTCACTTTTTCACTTGATTCTGCTTCCTTTTGGCTTCTGCACCCCTTTGGTGCATAGCAGGGAAGTAGGTATTTGTGTTTAGTGGAAGAAATTACACTGACTAACAGACACAAGCATTTTACTCATAAATTTATCACAGACTATTGCTGAGGAGACTGACAGACAGCCACCACAAATGGTGTGTTAAACATTTAATGAACCCAGGCTGAACTCCTGGCCCTGTAGAAGTCCATGAAAGTCTTGTGTGTTAATTCTTTTTTGGGAGGGAGGGGGTTTGCTGTGAAGGTTTAGGCAGCATTTTATGATGATTTCTAATTGGTTTTTAATCACTTAGTAGAAAATTAGAAATTGTGCCTTAAAGGAAGCATCTTTTCCTTTCTGCAGTTACTTCATAGACATTAGAGTCCACCCCGAGCAAAATCTGGTGTTCAACAGGGGCTGAGGAGGAGGTGCCAGACCTGGTTTCCAAATTAGTAGATGGTATTTATATAATGTGTATTAGTGCAGCACATCTGCTATGCTCTGCAAGAGAAGTATGTGCTGGTGTGTGTGCATCTTAAAACTTTCTAGAAGCACAGTAGCTGTTATCCTAAATCACAAAAGTAATAAAACAGGATTGTGGATTTTGTTTAAGGCTTTCATTTGAAAACAGCTTCCAACAATTTCCATTAAACCTCCTGATGAGTGGGAAGTACTTGTGTGCAGTAAATATCGGCAGTAAACTAAATGCACTTTCTTGGAGAACAAAATCATGTACATGAGCAGCATGAGGGAATAAAACCCACTCTTTAACGAGATGACAGTGCTGTGATTTACAGTAGTGTTCAGTCACTGCCTTTAAAAAACTGATGGAACCACCAAATGCTCAGTGGCTACTCCAAGGTGTGTTAAGGTTTAGTATGAGGATGTTACACCCTTTCTTCAACTGAAGTGGTAGAAATGAAAGCAACGAAGTGTGCAAAGTCATGTGTTCTGATTCAGACTGGGAAGAGAATCCTAGTGAGAACTTTGAAATGGGATCCGAGATATTGAAAATGACACTACTGTGAACTGGCTGCTTCTTATTGTATATATGCATTGAATGGAGATATTTTATATATGCATTGCAAATGAGCATTTGTGGCATGAATATCAATGGCATGAATTAGAAGTGAGATTTTAAATTGGTTTTAAATAACTTTGTGGTAACTGAACTGGGGGAAAAATGCATTCTCATTTAATTTTTCACGTGAAAACATCTAACCCCCCGTTGTTCTCCCCCGTGTCAATGAAGCACAGCGATGCCACTGGCGCAGGATGCTCAGCCAGTCTTGCTACGCATCTCACCCTCCTCAGAGCCCCGCGCTCCGCCCACCTGCGATGCCACAGTGAGGAGGGGCTTTTCTTCTGCAGACTCCTCCCTCGGAATCTCCTTCATCACCATGGCCACAGCCTTATCGGCCGCCCTAGCGCCTTTCCCCTACAACAGCGAAATCAACAATGGCTCCAGTCAGCAGCGAGCAGGTTGCGCCACCCCCCGTGCACACACATCCCGAACCATCCCAGCGGGACACCGGTGGCACCTGCGGCTGGAAGCGAAGCTTGGTTGTAAGCAGAATACACACACTCTGGTCAAAAATAAAAATAATAACAAATCATCTGTGAACCCGACAGTTAAAGGAGGTGGTTGGGGTCTAACCGTGGTCTGGTGGCTCGTTAGAGTTGCCCCAGTGAAGTCAACAGGAATCTGGCACTGTCCAGCTAGGACAAGACCTGATGGAAGTCCCACAGTGCTAACCTTCTAGAGGATAGGATCCCCATGGGAGTAAGGGCTGTAGGATGAGCCTCTTGATTTAATTTTAGTTATCCAAAAGTTTATATCCAAAAGACCTGTTTTTTTGGTATTTGTTTTGGTTTTTCTCCCCCACTCCCCTTAAAAATAGCATCAAACTGACTTTGCACAGTTCCTTGTAGTTCACTGAGGCAAACTCTCCCTGAAATTTGAATGTATAACTGGCCCCACAGCGTTTATACCTCTAGTAACATTTTTAAAAGCAATTTACATTGTATAAACAGTCTGGGTTTTTGCTAAAAGAACATACGGAGCCAAATCCTGCCATTATGGGCATTGCTACAGCTCTCCTCAAAATGATAATTGTTGAACTTACTGTAAGGAATGTTTTTAAACTTCACTTTTCTTAAAATTCACTTAATACAGTGTAAAGATTCAGGACAAAGTTAAGATATTCTAACATTATTTAATATACATTAGCCAAACAAAAATTGCTCCAACATTATGTGCCATACTCTGTTTGAAGCCATGCTTTTTATTTAGTGAAGGTATTTATCACCTTGGATTCACACGGATTTCTGTATCTAGATCTTTTGTCTTATTTTGATCTCCACTTCTTTTAAGCAACAGAGAAAGGGGTAGTTCACACATTAAGCATCCCAGCAGAGCTGCATTATGCCAGTGACCCTGGGCATGTCCTTATTATTATTTAAAAGCTCCCATTGATTTCCATGGAAGTTTTAGCTGTGCAAAGACTTCAGGATCTGGCTCCATAAAAGAAGTATTTCACACTAGACTTAAATATATTTAAAGACTTAAAAGTCTATTAGCAGAAGGGGTTCTTTACTATGACATTATATACAAGAATTACTTTCACTAGCAGTGTATTCTGTGTCAAATAAACCCCTGCTATTGCTTATACTGAACTACAGGTTGTTTCAGAAACATTTCATCAATTGCAGGTAAAACCATTACATAATATTGCAAGTTCTAGACAGATTTTATTGTCAGGTCAGTATTAGATTAGCTTGCTTGTGCAACACGTCACAGGTACCCTACAGAGAGTTCTTTGCATGCTGCAAGAAATTCTCAGAGCAGAAGTGTCACAAATGATAAGCATGCTGGATTTGTGATGCCTTTGATATCCAAAGAACAATAAAGTCATTATTAAATTAAATATATTAAATTCAGTGAGAATTACTTCTAATTGGTTAGCATATCAAAGGTTCTTGGCCAATTACGTGTTTGTTCATGATTCATATGACATATTCCAGGTCTATGAAGCTTGTTTCCAGTATGACACATGAGCTATTGTTAGCTAGCACTAATAGCATGCCATTGGATCTTTACAAAATGTAGTCCTTTTGTGCTGAGTGATAGAACAAAATAGTTTATCAGCTAGAGAGGATGCATTGGAAAGCATGCAGTGCTTTTTATTTCTTGCAGAGTAAAAACCCACCAAAGCAAAGGTCAGGTCACTTTTTTGAAGACAGAGCCACTTTTTCTTCAAGGTTTCACCTACTGCCTGAAAAGAGTCATGATACTGGTATTAGTGCTTGCTGTTAATTTTTCGTACACGTAACTGCAAAACTCTGGGCGTGGTTGACAACATATATAAAATCTGTCTCATCAGTTTGAAGTGGCTATGGTACAATGGAGAATGGATGCCCCTGTGCTATTTTATATGGTCAGACTTTGTATATTTGCTAGTCAAAGCAAGTGTTTTGATGCTACTTTTTTTTTTTTTACTTTTTTTTATTTGATCTTTCTTTTAACTTTCCTAAAAGACTGCATGTAAGGTTGACCTATTTCTGGCTACTCAGCCTATGGCATGTAAAACATTATTTTGAAACTAGAACTTAGTAGCAAATTCCTGGATACCAAAAGGCAGTGGAATATCTTAAATCCTCAGATTCTGCTGGAGAGATAAACCAGTCATCAACTAATTGGAAAATGCAGTTTTTATTCTGATGACTAGAAATGGACATTGTTGCCCAATGTAGGGTATGTAAGCTTGAAAATTTTGGTCTCTATTCACTGTAGTCAACACTGTGTAGTAAATCCTTGCCTATGAAGGAGTTGAGTAGAAGAATTGGAGAGGAATAAAACCAGTTTTTCTATGATCAAGACAACTTTGTGAACTGCAGTTGAAATGAAAATCACTAGCACATTTATTCCAATAATCATTGAAGAATTATTTTTTTTTTTTAGGTGCTATTTACTTGGCCTCCTTGAATATTAAGTGCTGTTTCTTAGTGGTCTGAAATGCCATATGAATTTGTCTGGTACAGTAGTTCATTGCTCAAACCCTACAATTCTGTAACAGCTAATTTGACATTTGTCAGGACTTTAAAGTGAAGAATTTTTTGATAGTGGAGGTTTGCAAGGTAAGTCACTTTCTCACATAAACCACAATTTAATAATTTAGAAAACCAATTTCATCATTTCTTATTTGTTTGCAATATACAGATGGAAACAATTGTGATGCAGAACATGACAACCCATGTACAAATTAAGACCAATGTAAACTGATGAAGGAAAAAATATATTATTTGTTTTAATGGAACATACTGGTTAAGAAAAACTGAGAAACATGCCAATGTTTCACTATTTGACACACTAAAAAAATTCAACAGCTCCTTTAGGTGATATCTCCAAAGCAAAATAAGGAGTAGAGTTCAGAGTAATTCCTTGATGCTAAATATTCATAATAGAATTGGGTCCAAAACTTAATAACAATTTCTCTAGGCTTATTCTTTGGGATCAGATAATGGATAGTAATAGACATTTCCAAAGGAGAATGCTGATTTAGCAGGATTTTGTTAGGAAATACTCTATTTTTTTGCACCTGCTGTTTCTGAATAGTTCCAAATTAAATTTTGTACAAGTCGACATTATTTAGATGTGGTACTTAATAGTGAGTATTTAATTAGATTACTGTAAGAGCACATTAATGTAAATTAGGGCAGCATACAGTTGGTTTTTTTAATCAGTGGTGCACATGGCTTTGTAACCATATTGTGTATGATAAAACTTTTCTCCTTTAGATACATGGGACTAACAAATCACCTTCAGGTCATGATTGGTGAATCACTTAGAATGAACACATAGTTGGATTTCAAACATTATTATTTATTGAAATACTACATAATTCTCTAATTATTTTCTTCATTACTGTGATTTGCAAATTTGTTCTTGTATATGAAAAGCTAACAGCCAGTGCTTTGTAAATGTTTTAACATTTTGACAACAGTATTTAAATTATAATGATCAATTGCAGAAATTATTTTTCATCAACTGTGGAATAAAAGGTTTTATATAAATCCATGTCATAATTAGAAGTTTGTTTTTGACAAATATTTAAAGTGCTTGAGTTGCAAATTCATTTTTCAGGAATATTTATACCACTGTTCTTGTGAGAGAGTGATCAGAAAGAAATGGAGTGATTAGATTTTTTTTTTTAAAAGGTATACGTGGAAAAAGAAATTCTTTCTTTATAGAGACTTGTGCTGTTGCATTTATTTTCCAAAGATTCTACCAAGGTGCTTCAGCTTTAATTGACACACTACAATGCATCACTGTTCACTGAGCTATTGGAAATTGTCTCAATGTGGGCACATTTAAATTTAAGCTTTTGTAAAATAGAATTTTTAAGACAGGTTTCCTTGTAAAGGAATTTGATAGAAAAAAGTGGTCTGCAGACAGTGCTACTATTACTGATTTCATGTGGCATCTCTCCTTTCTGGTTGAAGATGTACGTGCTGAATTTGGGAGGATTGGCTGCTCTCCAGATCTCCCAGCAGCTGATGTATTAGACTTACAGTACCAATTAAGCAGCCTATTCAAAATGGCTTTATGCTCTACAAATCTTTGTGGTTTGTGCAATTTAAAAATAAAAATGAAGGGACAAACTTGGCTTTGCTGTTTTAAATTATGCAGTGCTAGGATTTTTACCTCTCAAAATGAGCACACACAGCTATACGATGGCACCATGAGGGTTCCAGTGTCCACAATACAACTGTGAGCTCTTGATTTCACATATAATCTGTTTATTACTTCATATTTTTCCCTTCTCAGGCTTTTCTGTTCTTTTTCTTTGTATGTCTTTCTTTTAATCTATACTTTTCTGCTGTTTTCTGGTGGTGGTGTATCTTGAATTAAAAATAATGAGAAAGCATATGATGAAGCAGTTCTATGAACCAACACAAAATCAATATTTAAACAGAAAATTCTGCTTCATCAAAGCTCTTGGTAGTTTTTTATTATGAGCTTAATAAAGTGAGGTATTTGTCTAAGGTAAAGGGGAACATAATTCCTTTAGGCAGTGCTCAGTTGACTGTGGTGAGAATTGTCCTGAACTGGAAGCAGTATTTTCAGAGACAGTTTTCAGGATGTGAGCTAGCATTTCCATATTGTACTTGCATTTTTTGGAACCTCTTATCAAGCTTTCTGGTAGAGATGATCCAAGCTCTTTTGACTCATGACCTTTAGTAGTTCATTCTTATAAGATTAGGATGAAATACAGAGAGTGTTGGCTACACAGAAGGCAGCAGCTATAGGAAGGCTTGCTTAAGATGTAATTTACAGTAAAGCAGCCAAATCCATATTAGCTGAGTTCAAAGAACACCACTCCTCCTTCATTCTTTTTTTTTCCATTCTTACATTGATGGAATAACAGATTTCAGTATTAATATGGGAAGATTTTATTGCCTAAAAGAAAATTAGCAAAGAAAAAGACAAGACCTGATAAAAGGTAATCAGCATAAATATCCACATTTACCCTCATAGGGTTGTGTCTTATGTCCATTTAAATGTCAATACTGTAGTTAAATTTCGTTCCAGTTTGAGAAGCATTTGTATTGAAATGGCACTGGAAGGTTTTCTGTTTATCGACTGTCATTGACTGTTGCATTACGTGTGCTCCCTTAAAAGTTGTCTCATTCTGAAGCCTGTAGATTCATTCTGAAAGCCAAGTGGGACAGCTTCCAAAGCATCTCTGGTGGAAGTGCTGCACCATTTTGCTCTCAAAAACTTGTGTAAAGTTATTGTACCAAATGCATCTGAACACAAATTATGGCTGGAATTTAATCAACAATTCTGCCAAATCTAACTTGGTCTCTATAAACTAGTGTGATTCCTCCAGGCTAATAGGAGGAAGATGATATGAAACTAGGTTTTTTTTTTCCCCTTAAGTAAAAAATTTTTATTTGCAGGAGTATACATGGGGAATGTATGTTTCGAGTAATATTGGAATAATAATGAGACCTAACCGTAAATAGTAAATCCAGCCTAGAGTACAGAGCAAGGTTGGTAAGAAGAGGGAACAGAACTACTTAAAGGTTGCTTAAGATTTCAGTCGTTTTCTGAAAAAGTTATATAATGTAGCTGCTTGTGATAGAAGGCTTGGATAAGACATTTTGCACTCCTTTCTTTCTGTATGTCATCTTTTAATAAGACCATTGTGAATGTGTAGAACCTGTTTTTTTAGCGTTACTTGATTGACTTCTTGGTGATTTGGAACTGCATTGTCAAAGAGGTGAGTCTTTGACTGCACAATTGTACATGATTTGAAAAAGTTTAGCAAATAGCTGCAGAATTTCTTTCATCTCTGCTTAGTCTGTGCCAAAGAACTTTGTGAAATCATTTGGTTTAGCAACTGGCAATTTCAAATTTGTTCGGTAGTTTTCAGCAGGGAGAATTAATACTGAAGTATTTTCTCTCTCTTAACTAGAGTTCATTTTATGTTGACTTCAGTATCATGATCCCCAAACACAACATACATGTAACAGAATTAGTTGCTGTTAATTGCTATATTGTTATGAAAATGCATGTGCTGAATTAGAGTAAGACACTCCTCTACTACTGGTTGAAGTGAAATTCAAGGAGCTCAGATCACTTTCAAAATAAACAATTGCTAAGTAATGTGCTGTCTGATGTTTATAAGAGTGTTTACTGCACATATGACTTGTAAACGACATATTTTGCTCAGTCACTTCTTCCCAGCACATGATGTATTGTTCTTTGAAGTGGTACGGGTTCCTTACCTCCTGCTACACAATTTTAACGGTTTTGTTTCATGAAATGTTCAGAGAACTCAGGCTAAGTCTGCAGTCTCTTTAGGAAAGACCATGAAAATAAACTTAGAGATGGTGGTATTTTATGTGGAAAAATCAGAGGCTTATCAATGAGCAGGAATACAAAATAGTTTTAGGAAATGCAGAATAGTTTTGAGCTAACTGATGATTACATGACAGCTGTTTCTGAGCCTGTCTTATAGAAAGTGTTTTATAGGTGTAGCAAGGGTTAATAACCCTTGGTGAAATTAATAGTTATTCTTATTTAACCTCAGATAATGGCCTGAGGTACAAAGCTTGAGACAAGCATTTAATTTTTTGCATGCTTGTCACAAATCTTTATAGATTTGGGAATCTTGCTTTTGACAGTTTTGCTTGGATTTGCTTTTTTATTATTTCTACTTTTAACGCTGGCACCGTTAGATAGATGTGGAAACATAGAATTATTTTGGCCTCATGTAAAAAGCAATCTCCAAGTACCTGGCAGCAATCTGTCTTCAGTCTCAGAGATTATCTCTGGGATAAGGTCAGTCTGTGGCTTGATTCTTTTATTACTTCACCTGGGACCAATGAGACTCAGAAAAGTGTGTAACAATAAAATATGTGTAAAAGACGGCTGGAAGTATGACTGTGTCTGGAATATGGTGTAAATTCTTTGTTAAAACAAAGCGATCCAGGTTCTGATGTTAAAATGGTATAATCTGTACTCTCCCTGCCTAGAACATAAAATAAATGTGCTTTTTTTCCAGTGTTTGCAGACTTTGTTGTTCTCATTCCAGGTATCATTATAGAACCATTCACTTCACAGTTGTACATCTGTGTAGCCAAAACAGGAATTAGGTCCCATTAGCCCAATATTTTCTGTCTCTAGATCGGGCAGAGACTCATCAGACATTTAGAATGAGAAAAAGAGAGGAAAGGAAATAAATGTAATTTAAAAGATAAAAAAATCTCTTACAGAGCCAGAAGAAGGCTCTGCATGCATACCAATCTGATCATATCCTATCATTACAATGAGAGTTTTAAGATCATTTAAGTCCTGAAACTGTGGTTTTCTGCGGAGAAAAGAACTGGCACACCTATAATGGATACAACAGAATATACAATTGTTGTCTGTTTTTTCCTCTGGTGTTTACATTACTGAACTAAGAGTCCCCATTGCTTGCTATGGTAAAGATGGTATTACTCTTTTGTTGAAAGCCTTCAAAGAAGGTATTGTTTAGCAAAGATGAAATTATGTTCAATAAGGGTGACTGTTCAGATGCCCTGTTATTCCAGAATCAGATAAAATTCTGCATATTGTTTTGAAAAATAAGATATGTATTTAAATAAAGTAATTGATACATGTCTTTTTCTAGGCACCTGATCTCCGAACCATTTTAAATTTGTATTAGTTCTAGAATAACTTATTTTGATTGTTCTGATTTTGTTCATGGAGGAAAACAGCTTGGGCACCAAAAGCCGTTTGTAATGTATTTTCATCACTAGTAACTCTTATTGAAGATTAGGATGAAAATCTCAGGATTTGAGTTCTATAAATCTGGGGTAAACATTATGTGATCAAAATTCATGTCCTCAGTTTAATTCTTTCATACATATTGTTTCATGATTTGTGTTTAATAATACAAGATTTAATTCTGCTTAGGATTTTTGTTTTTTTGTGGTTCATTTGTTAAACACCTTGCTCAAATGCTATTAGAAAGAATGGAAGGTTTTAATAACATGAAATGCTAAAATATATTTAATCCCAACATATGTGATTCTGCCACAAAAATGGATAGAAAGCCAGTGAGGCAGAGAATTAATGGAACAAAAAAGTGTAGATGCAGGTTTGTAATCTGGGTTTGTTTTGAAGCAGATTACTGTCACTTTCTCATCACCTGTGATTAGATCTGCACATACTAAATAAAGAAAACATATCATACTGGATGGTATGTTAGAAAACAGATCAGGATATTAATGATTTAAAAATACTTCCAGAACTTATTTTCTTGACCTATACAAGTTGTCTCCAGTCACCATTCTGAATGTTGCCAGGATAGACTTAGCCCTTCCCATAATACAAGCAATTGATTCCCATCATGATACAAACATTTGATACCCTTGAATTTATTATGTCGCTTTTTTTCTACAACTTTAAGATTTGAGTTGTTTCTACAGTGAATGGAGTCAAAGTAGAACTGTTATAGCACTTTAGCGTTCTGAATCTTAGTGCACTTGCTAGAATAAAACTGTATTTTTAACATTGTATAGTAGAATATGTTTACTCCCTTATTTTTATTCCCTAAACTGAGTAGGCTGCCACTTACGAGACAATGGCAATAGTAGATGAGGCATTGGAATAACACTGTGACTGCAAAATAACTTCATGTCCCTGACCTGGAGATGGCCTCTGCATGCACTTACAGCTTTGAAATGGTCTCATCTGAAGTACTAACGTATGTTAATGCTGCAAAAGCAGCATTAACAGCATCATATAAAAGCAGCATTAGCAGCATCATACAAACCCATTTAGAGAGGATTATGCTACTGTCCTTTCATTCAGCCTCTTATTTATCGCACAGTTTGGAAACCTTCAGGAAGCAAATTCTTAAAATTGAGGTATTATGAGTGTGCTCTTAATAGATATTCCTAATTCTCTGACGTGTACTCTTAGTGTGGAGAATGGACTTTTCTACTCTAATATTGCAAGAATATTGTAATGACGAAAATGAAAAATGGAAAAACAAAGGAGGTGCATTAGTAGACAATTGCTTCTAGATCTAATCAGAAGTTCAGCTCTCTTGGACAATTAAAATCTTATCCTTATCATGGAATCATGGAATGGTTTGAGGTGGAAGGGACCTTAAACACCAACCAGTTCCAACCCCTTGCACTGGGCAGGCACACCTTTCCCTAGACCAGGTTACTCAGAGCACCATCCAGCCTGGTCTTCTATTATAACTGCTTAAGACAATTTTTTAGCATAATGGGCTACATCAGTTAAACTCATATAAATCTGTTATTTTGTATATATTTGCAAGTATTTCGTATACTTTTTGTCTTCAGTGGATTTAATTTCCTTTTGTTATCAATGACAATGATTAGCATTTGGCCTGTTCTACAAAGAGCTGAAAGCAATATCTCTATTTCTAATAGCCAGCACATCACTATCAGTCATGCTCTATCTTGTTCTGTTTAGACAGCCATTCACCCTCTCCTATAGAAAGCTTTTCATCTATTTTACTTGTTTTTGCATATTTATAAATTAAAAAGCATTTATTAAAGAAAATAAAAGAAAATTGTGTACTTACTTTAAACATGCCTTTCAAATGTATGCTTTAACATTATATAATAATGTTTATAAAGGACACTTTACTTTGCAGTCTACTTGTGCTTAGGTTGGCAGGTTCCTCATTAGAGAAATTCTCTATTTTTGTTTCTGCAATTCAACAGTATCACAAAGTTGAGTTTGGGAATGTCTGCAAGTCTGCAGGATAGCTAAAAAGGTGGTGAGTCCACACTTTTTATAGCAGCTTAGTTTGGCAATTTTTGTTTAATAAAAATTCTGTGGGTATCTACAGCATGATATCTAAAACCAGGTAGTAAAAGCAGCTGGTAATGGCAAATGTCTTTTATAGAGAAATTGTTAATTCTCAAAACAGCTTAATTAAGATTTCATATGCAAAAAAAAAAATTAAATCACCGATTGTGTTTCCTGAGAAGCTTTCTTAGCTGTTAGTTTTTCTGGGATGTAAATGAGACTACTTGTATTTCAAAACTGGCTTCTGGTACGTAAAAAACCCGTTGGATGTGCAGTCACACTAATTATTGGATTGTGCCTCTTCAGCTGAAATGTCAAATCCAGCACCAGCCTGTCCTGTGTAGTTAAAGTTAAACTAAATCTCCCCCATACTTCAGGGCACAGTAACCTAACACTGTGGAGGTTAAGTTGCCTGGCAATAGCATGACAGCTATTGTCAGAAGTATTTCTCCTCAGAGGTTTCTATAAAAAAAAATAAATCAGTCTTAATCGTGTAGTGCACTGCTATACACTGCTTGTGTCCCCTTCCACTAGAACACATTCATTTACCACAGACTGTTCTTGAACATCAAAATCAATTTTGATCAAGTGAGAGAGTAGGGATGAGTTAACCACTTTCTCAATTGCTTGCAGACAGCCTCAGTAAATGTACTTGTTACCAGAGAATTAGCAGGCTCGTATCTGAGAGAAAGGGGGGGCGGCAGCTCGCCCGTGTCTGCCACTTGTACTGAGGAGTAGAGCAGGATGTGGCTGACAAACACATGGAGGGGGGCATGGGTATGTCTGGCTCCCCCGTGTGGGGTGGGTACCCCAAGTCCTGGGTGTAGAGAACGACTGGTGGAGTTTCAAATGTATGTATCTATATGTATCTCCACTTTGCCTTCTACTCGCTGAGGATTGCAACTGAACCAGCACAGGGAAAGAAACATTAGTTTGCTGTTGTAGACCAGGAGTAATTTACTATATTGTCTCCTGATGGATTTAGAAATAGAGATAAACAGCTTTTCTAGTGAGAGTGCTGTGACTGTCTGAAATCAGCCTATCAGTCAGCACTCTGAATTTTGTATTCACTGATGCTCCTTTTCACTCTGAAAATCTCCTAAATAAGGAAGTTTTGATCCCAACTTTGCTCTTTCCCATTAAGCTTCAAATACTTCATATTAAAGAAACCCTGGTGAAATGATATGAAAGATGGCATTGTCAACTCAGATCATTAAAAATTACTTGAAAAAATACACAGGCATATGCTTAGACTGGCAAAGACTGGAAGACTTTTTTTCATCCCAGATAGCATGAGCATAATTGAGGAATAAAAGAAGCTGTCACAGATGGTGATAGCAGTGAGAGGCCCAGTGACATGTGCTTCAACTCAAAGTTTGCTACAGGGGAGTTACTAAGGTAGGATAACACACCAGAGCAGCTGCCAAAGCCTCAAGCTTCAAGAAACATGCTTATCAACTAATTAAAGTTGCATATTCATAAAGAGAGTGACTCGTTCCTGCCTATGAAGAGATTTTCATGAGTAGGAAAGTGAACTGAGAAATGTGTGTCATTCTCTCTAAAAGAGCTAAGTGCCAGGGAGCATCCAGCAGAGATGAGGGAATGAGGATTTCCAGGAGTGAGACAACCTGTGTTATTGGCATGGTGTAGCTACTGCATGGTCAGGGTAAGGAAGAACGACCAATAACTGTGTAAAGCTCCTGGTAGGATTGGAAAATACTGGTGCTTTCCTGTAAGAGAGGGTGTTACCTCGGCCACATGGGAGCTGCCTTGTTTGAAACCCCGCCAAGCTGTCCTTGATCTAAAAGCTGAACTAAGAGTATCCACAGCAAGACCGGGATTTTGTTTTTCTTCCTCCTGTTCACACCTTAATATGAAGTGCCCATAGAGTCACTGGCAGAAAAAAAAATTGAAGCAGTGGATTCATGGTCAGTGAAGTGGAAAGTCTAATTTAGGGCTATTTTCACACACTGCTTTCTGAATTGCACTGTCCTCTCATCAGCTACACTTGAGGTTTTATGCACATTTTGCCTCATTTCATCAATAGAATAAGTTTCTTTGGTCAGTAACAGTTTCAATGGCTGAAGATAGTTTGGCTGTGGTAGATGGAGAATTTATTTTTACACCTTAGTACATGAAAAATCATCTCCTTTCAAATGTTACTGTGTTATCTTGGAAGTGTTGAAAAAACCCACTCTTTTTTATGCCCCTGTTTTCTGACAAGTAGAGGACTAAGGCCTCATATACCTGCTGAGGCTGTTGCTATTTTCTCCAAAGCATTTTTTTTTAATGTTGGCATTTTTGTCAAATGCTGACCTTTTATTTCTCTATTGTCTGTGACAGTATAGTTTAAATTTTGTCTTTCAAGAATACGAACCATTAACTGTGTATTATTTCCGCCTATACGGGTTTTTAACTATAGTTTTTGCACTCTGTAAATATCCTGACAATACCAGAGATAGTGAGTTTTCAGAAACTCTCTTAAACATCTGCTTGCAAATGTAAAAATATGCATGTTTCATACATACAGATAGATGGAAATCAATTGTTAATTGAAACAAGGCATTGTCTTCTGGGAAAATGTGAGCTCTGAAAAGAAATGTAGAGAAGACACACAGGCAGTGAATACAGCAAGCGCTTGCATTGTGTGATTCATTTTGAAATTTCATTCTGAATTTTCCTTGTTTATTTGTGAATCAAGGCAATGTGCACAATTGGTTTTCTGTGCACAAGAGAAGGATCAGGAGCAAAAGACAGCCTTAGTTTGTCCTGTAGCTGCCTAATTTCAAACTCCTATTACCAAGTGTAACTTGTTTATAACTATTTCTTTCCAGTTAGCCATTTAAGTCTAATGAGAAGTATTACAGATATCAACAGATCAGCAAATTATAGATGACATTTTAAATTGTTACAAATATTGTGGGAGCTAAGAGAAGGAGGACTTTATTTCCCAGGTTTTGCAGTAAGACTTTTTGCACCATTAATAAAGTGGCTTTAAATTTCTGGGCTGTGTGATTCCATGTGGTATAGCAATTTTTAGCAGTTTCTAGCTTTTTTTTACAATATGCCTTGTGCTCACCTTAGTCAACTTTAAATATAACGGATGTAAAAAGTTTTTCTTTGTCTTGTACATCACTTGTATCTTGCAGGGTATTTTCTCTAAGATATATATTTTTTTTTTTAATTAAAATGTTCGTTCATGGAATTTGTATTATTCTGCTTGTGAAGTGCTCTAGTGCTGCTCTTAAGTGAGAAGAAAATGTTTGCTGACTACGTGATCTCTCAGCTCAGAGAAAATCGAGCTCTGATTGAGAGACTTATTCCCTACTCCTTCCTCATAAGATATATTCCCAGAACCCATTCTGCTCTTCATGTCACCATGTCACTTCTCCAGAGGGAGTTGATGGTGTCGAATACTCCCACAGACAGGGATTCAGCAGCCTGGAGAGAGGATCTTAACTGATCTGGAGGGGAATGTTTTACTTTGGGAAACTGCTACTTATCTTGCATTCACACTTCAGGTCAGGTGTGATCTTGTGCAGAGGGGATTTCATGAATTTTTGGTTTGCATCTCCTGTCTGTCCTTAGAATTCTCTGCTATCCTTCCACTTTTTTTTTTCTGCTACTTTTTTTCTCTGTATAGAGCACCCCAAAAGACAGCAGAGCATCTGCTATCACAGTAGTTGTTCTATTGTATGTAACCATTGAACTCCAGATAATCACTGTTTCAAGTAGGAGTTCTACGAACTCTCCTAGGAAATAATTTATATAACAATCTAGGCTAGGTTTTGACCCTAAATTTTACTTTACAATAAATATATTGACACTTGAAATTCATCCTCTGAAAATTACACATTCAGTGAGTCCGAAAGGGCGTTAGGGAACTGAAATTACATATTTCTGTTTCCCTTTTTGACTAACAGGAGGTTTGTCCTGATGTGTATTGCTCTCTATTCTGTTTTTTATACTGAACATCATCCCTAGAAATTATAGGTACTCTTTGCAAAGCAGGATGGGAAATACTGTCTAATAAAACTGTTGAATTAGAGTTACACTGTGGACCAAAAATGGACAGCTTTGGCTTCTTAGGGACATATATCCTATTGCAGTAGCTATAGTACAGTGTTGACATTTCTCTTATCATGTTTATAAATTGATTTAATACCATGATTTAGAAAAAGATACGAGAATGGTCTGAAATAATGATCATCTTACAAGATAATCTGAAAAAAGCAGTGTTCAAACATAGATTTAACATAACTGCTGGGGCCTCAGTTAGTACCACCAGCAGTGTAAATGACATGGGAATACCCTTGTAAATGTTCTGTTCCTACTCAGATTGTATCTGCCTCTTCTGGCATGTGAGTAGTTGTCTTTGGTTCACTGGCTGACTGGAAAAATCACAATGAAAAATTCTTGTTTCTTTGACCCACAACTAAAGTGACTATTGATGCAATGCAAAATTATGAAAGTAATTAGCTTTAGTCAAATGGGATGTTTTATTAGGTCCAAGTCTTCTAGTTACAAAGGTGACAGAAAAGGCTATAGCTCAGAAGGAAACCAGTAGCTGAACTTCTGGAGGTGATATCTTCAAATATTTTTCACAGAAGACTGTCACCAAAAGCTGAGAATGCCAAAATATGATATATGCTATATTTTTCCTGAAAATCTATGTGCATCAAATGTTTATTAAAATTGTATTCAAGTCAGTCACACCAGTCAGTTCCTCTCAATGAAAAAAAAATATGGACCAACTTATATGCATTCAATTAAAACTACTTTCTTGGTTTTTAGGTTTTTTTAACAATGCTTCTTCAGCATTTGCTGCATCAGATGCATCTATTTTTTCTTTATTGGTCTTGCTGCTTCAATGGATGAGTTCCAAAGGAGAAAACTGTATCTCCTTTCTCAATTGTTCATTTTGTTAAAATTACCTAATGTTGGCAGCAAGTGGAATAAAAACAGCAGGACTAGAAGGATATAAAGGAATTTCTGAATTTAATGGCAAGGTTCAGCACTCAACAGGAAATCTTCGCAATGCAACTGTCGTCTCTATGGTAGAACAGAACAAATTCTGAGAGCTTGATGTTTTTCTCCTTGAGGTCCTGGTGTGTGAGTGGATGTGAGGAAACACTTGTACAAAAGACTATTAACTTCTTAAAAGTTGTTCAGAATTCTGAAGGCCAGAGGCTGTATAGCAACATTCTGGTTAAGAGGGTGCCAGTGTGAAAGTCAAATGGGAAGAAATCAGGGAATGTGGCACAAAGGGTAATGAATAAGCACAGCTGTCCCACACCATTTTAAAGAGAAAGTATTTTTCCATGGTCCATTTTTTAAATTAGTTTCAGCTATTATTGTAAAGTCAAAGATGAGACTGTACTTCTGGGAATAATTGTGTCTGCAGTCTTTTACTTCTTTTGTATATAAAATGATTAAAATAGGAGTGAAGAGCAACAAGAATCATACAATTGCTTTGTCTCATCTAGAATACAGGGAATTTAAATTGTAAAATAACTACAGAAAAATAATGCCCTTTTTGCTTGGAGAAATCCAGAACAGTTAGGTTTTGTACTGTAGAAGTGTGCTTATCAACTAGCAGTTATCAAAATGGCTAGAAGCCAGTTTAAAATGACAAATAATCCAGGGGTTTTATAGAAGCCCCCGACAATATGAATATGGTGTGTTCAGTATTTCCTAAAATCAATCTGTTGGTAGCTCACAGGAGGAAGAGGTAGTTTTACATATCCTCCCTACTTTTACTGAAGTCTGAGTAATGCAATTACAAAACCAGAAACTGTATCCTGGATTCTAGTTGAAGTTACATGTGACACTCCTATCAAGATAAAAGCTTATCTAAGACATAAATATAACAATCTATTTTGATATGTATAAAGACTAAATCTCATACACTTAATTCCTAAATATAACACCCTATCTGTAGTTAGGGATGTGACACAGGCTAGCCCTGTTATCTGCCCTCAGAGCATTAACCTGGTGGCATTTAGACAGTGGTTGTGGTTTGATGCTGTAAGACGTTAAATGCTCACAATCCCATTGCCTCCTCCAGCTATAAGGGATACTCAGTAAATCCCATAAGCAGGAATTACATTTAGCAAAATAAATTCACCTTCTCTTGTTGTAATCTGTTGAGTTCCTGAATTAGTGGAAGCATTCAGAATCCACTAAAAATAAACACTGAAAAGAAGCCTAAAGTTTCCATTCAGTCAGCACAAAACCACGTCTGACTGAAATTTCTAACTTTAGACAAAGCTCGGCTCCCAGTGGCAAATGAGGGTTATAATTGTATTGTACAAATGATGGGGAAATATGATAATGAAACATTTTGAATATTTAGAACAGGGAGAGCCTGGAGGTAGCCCCAGTCAGTGTGCACAGCTTCAGCAAGCCAGAGCTCCTGGATATATAAATACTTCTCCTTATCAATTGTTTTTCACACAGTATTTTTTTTAAAAAAAGAGTTGTCGAAATTCACGATCCTATTATCAGTTTCACCACATCTCCCTGTTCCAGGTACCATCAGGGATTAAGCACACTTGTCTATAAGTACTGGTTTCAGGAGAATAGAGACAGCTATTGTGAGAAGTGCTGAGGTCAGACACAAGAAGAGAGAACATACATAATGGAAAATGTCAGAAGTAAAGAGAAGGAGAAGACTGATGAGATCACCAGCCCTTGTGAAGTATGCCATGTCAAAGGTGTTTGACATGATAAAGTGAGATAACAAGCATATACCATACACTGAAAGTTTCTCTGCTTATACACTCACATATCTGTAACACTGGGGTTTTTTGTTTGGTTGGTTTGGTTTTTGTTTTTTAGCATGTTTCACAGAATGGACTGGGTTGGAAGGGACCTTAAAGATCCCTGAGTAGCAAGCCCCCTGCCACTCACCAGATCAGGTTACCCAGAGCCCCATCCAATCTGGCCTTCAATACTTGCAAGGACAGGGCACCCACAGCTTCTCTGGGCAACCTTCTGAGTAAAGAATTTCCAGCATTCCCAAGTCCTTCTCTGCAGGGCTATTCTCAATGTTTGTGATTAAATGCTCGGAGGGAAAAAACCAGTCCTCCCATGGACTTAGACAGCCTAAGCTATCCAAAGAGTCTGCCACAGAACTTGTAGCACAGACAGCTTGAAAAACATGGGAGCAAACAGGAACCTACAGCAAGTGAAACTCCGCAACTGTAGCTGTGTTACAGGTAATTCGTCATGATAGTGCACTTTCAGTATTATTTGCACTTACAGGTAATGATTAAAATCCATAGATTTCAGAAGACTTCTACTCAAGTTAGAGCAGTCTCATGGTAGTTGTGGAAGTGCAATACCAGCACAACACCTTGCTCTAACTGTACCATCTCATACTTGCAACTTTTCCTATGAGTTTATTTTGAAGGAAAATGAAATAGAGCTGGCTGGCTTTGGAGTTATGTGTGTAGCTGACATCTGCCTCTGTTTCCCTGGTATGATGTGTTTATAATAATGTGTTTTTAATTAGTCTCAAGGAGAAAAGACAATGCAGAAAGAGCCGCGCCTCGCCAATACCGCCTAAGGAGACTTTTAGCTGTGCCTTTTGTACCCGGACTTATCTATCCTGAATCAGCCTTTTTAGCCACCAGCACACTTGTAGCAAGCATGGGTAGAGCCCTTCCCATCTCTTTGTTCATGAAGCTTAGCCATGATGATTTTTAATAAGTAAGAATTCTATTAAAATGAACAGGTAATTGACATATGCTTGCACAATTTATATTTTGTCTCCTACTCCATGCATTGTCTTGTCTTTCTTAGTCTTTCTTATGTTATTTTTAATTGTATTGTTGGGTCTTCAGGGAGGTAGATCTCCTATGTTTGACAGTCTTATGAGACATACGCAACTATATGAGGTTGTGATCCATCAGGACCTTTTCACAAGGAGGGAAGGATGTGTCTGTTCAGGATCATCCAAGAATTGTAAAGGTTAAAGGTGTCTTTGCAATTTCTCCTATTGGCTCATTTTCAACAGAAGATTAGTTATGATTTGCTAAAGCTCAAAACCATCTTGTGCTCAGTCTTTGGCAGTTTCTGGACTACAAACAAACCTGAACTTCCACTTTGAGACAGACGGTTCAAATTGATAGTAAACAGTGAAAATAGATTGTCTTAAACTCCAAAACTATACTGTATGAATGTGACCTGCAGTAATCCTATAGCTGTGCATCTCCATGCACTGCATGTGATTAGGAAATATTGTCTCCAGCTGCTTCCTGCAAAAGACATTCTATTGTAAGGCATAACATTCTTCTGTAGGGATACATTAGCTGAACTTATATATATAGCCTGTCAAATTCATAATCTAGAGAATTAAGCTTTTAAACATTTGTGAACTACCTTGTATAATGAACTTCTTACAACGCTGAAATTACTGAAAAGACTCAGTGAAGCGAGACATTTATTTTTTGCAGAGTGAAATCTTTTTAAAAGACCAGTTAGGAAGAAAATTCAGCATCTGCAGAAACATGACTCTAGGAGGTTCAAAGCTTCCAATATTGGATGATCATATCAAAACAACATGCACTTTAATATGATTGGATGATCATATTAAAACAACTATCAAATCGACAAAGGTTGCACAGGGCACACAACATTTCTTCTTGAGACTAAAGGTTTACCACATAATCAAACATGAAAGTAAAAATTCCAATAAAAACTGGAATTAAATTATTACCCTCTAGAGTTCTAAATCAGCCCTAAAAGTAGTCTGTGGAGGTTTAGTCTCTACAATCCTTCTCTTACAGTATATTTCCAGCTCTCAGCACACGGTCTGGCAGCAGTAAGTGTACTGTGGTTGGGAGCAGCTGTTCATGATGGTATCCAGCAGCTGAAAAAAACCCCAGGGAGAATGCCAAAAACTGAAGTTTTAAAATCTACTCTAAAACCACCCTGCCTTTCCTCCCCATCATCCTTTAGAGGACAATTTATTGACAAAGATGAAAGTTAATTTTGGAGGAAAAGAGCATAAATTAAGATTTAGTGTTTTTTAGCTTTTTTTTTCTTCTCACTTTTTTTTCTCCTATCTATGTCTACTCACCTTCTGAAACTAATCAGATGCCTTGGCACACCAGATTGTGTGGCCATACATATGTTATAAATTCAGGCTTCTCCTTCTAAAAGATGTGTGTGATGGGATGTCTCCTGTGAATCTGCTACACCTGGAAGGCCAGGTGCCTTGTTCCTCCCAAATCTGTTTTGGCAGTTTTTTAAGATGCCTTTCTTGGAGCTAGCAGCTCCCAGATGTTGGATATATCTTTGCCAGGAAAATGTACTTGTACTTTTGTTGTGATGTCTTTTAAACTAATTTGAAGCACTTGTCATCCTATATCCTCCTTTTGGAAATCGTAGATGGACTTTGACATTCATACAGAAGCCAGAGTGGGGCTGAATTGCTGATAGAAGAGTTGAAGCTGGAGCTGCTTATAGCAGCCCCTATGTCCATGAGGCCCTGAAAGACAACTGTCCTCAGGCCATCTTGTCACTCCTACGGATTCTGGGAACAGCTGTGGCTTTGTCTTCTGTATACTCTTCCTGGAGAAGCTGAATTGGGAACACCTCAGGTACTAGCACAAACAATCTGTTTATTTTCTCTGTCCTCCTGTCTAAACCCACTTTATGTAACTATTATCTGCCTTTTAATACTGTGGTTCAGGCTTTGTGTTACATGGAGGAAGTAAAGGGTACCACAGCATGGGGCTGGAATTGAGTCATTGGAAGTGTTACTTATAAGATAGACACTAGTGGCTCCTCTAACTTCCTCAAGAGCTTTCTTCAAAGGAGTTATTAAATCTGCTTTGCCATACAGAGAGCTTTGGTCCCCAGATGCATGTAAAGAGTTTAATCTTTTTCAGAGTGTTGTACTTGGCATGTATCCACAGAAAATGCAGCAAAAGAAGTGGCCCAGGCAGTTCTGTCAGGGACAGCTTTCCAAAGGGTTCCCTCTGAAAGTGTTTATAACAAATTTTACGAGTATTGCTGATGATTTGTAGGTGTAGGTGTGTAGGCACCAATGACAAAAACTATTTGTGGTTAACTTGAATGCTGGTCCTAATCTCTATTTTGAATCTGGTTTAATTTATTTGCACCAGAGGGAATAGATGATCTGCACCTGACTGTACCTGGCATTGGATCTTTGCATTATGCTTATTGGGTTAATAGAATTTAATTTAAAATGTGGCAGGGTATATTCTTAGCCATAGCAAAAATATCTCAGTAAATGATGGAGTTACGGATTTTTCAAAAACAGACCATCTATTGCTTTTTATTTTGACTTTTGCAGTATTGCTGCGATAGAACTATTTTTTAAATAGTTTTTTTAAATATAGTACTAATAAAATGTGCAGGCAGCATCAGAAAGCCAATTGATCCTCTTGTCAGTGGGTCTCACAATACTGGCTGATTGTAATTTTCTTTTTACGTGAGAGAATGTATTTCAGTGGAAACACTCCAAGCTTAAATCAACTTGAGAGATTTAATTGGCTGCTGCTGTCTGTGTGTGGAAGAGTGGGATGACACAATTTCTTGGTTCCTTTAGCTGTGCTGTGGTGTCACCAAAGGAAGTGACTTTTGCCTGCTGCGAGAAGGAAGACAAAGTAAAATACTTTTTATTTTATTGTAACTGTTCATTCCTTCTGCTGTGGGGTACATGGGACTCAGACCACATGAGAGGCAGGAAATCATTCGTATTTAGGAAGGCTGTTGCTAGTTCTTGTTCCAGGAGCCTGAATGCATTTCTCAGCTGAAGTCTATGATTAGATCAGTCACTTGGTATCAAATGAACAAAGATTGTCAATTCTGTTTGCATTTGTTGTAAGTTCAATTATTTTCTATGTGCTATGAAGGGTATTACAGTATGGGACCCTGCATAAGATTTATAAATTCTGTTTGTGTTACATAAATCCAAATACCTACTTTGGTGGGGCTAAGGGGTTTGCATCAAATGGTCTCCAGAGGCCTATTCAAAACTAAATTATTATATGATTCTATTTCCTTACCTTGAATTTAGTCTTTATTTCCTTTTGAGTGAAGAAGTTTTACAGTTAAATACAGGCCTGAGGTGAGGGAATACACCCACCAGTGGTGTATTCCTGCCTGTGGGTCATTGAGTACTTGGGTAAGAACTGAGGGACAATGTTTATGAAGTTGTCCAAGGTTCTTGTTCTGCAGGAGCCATCTGGCAAATTACTCTCTTACAAATGGTGGGAGTATTTGATTTCCAATGTATCATCCAAAGGATGTACTGCATGATAACCTGAAAACATTTACTGCAGCACACTGGGTCCTGACTCAGGGAAAAGCAGCCGTGAAGGAATGTGAATGAGCTGGGAATATGAAAACACTCAAACCAATAGAGTGACTAATTAGTTACCTGAAAGGAAGATTATCTTACAGAACTCAAATGCAAACCCCAAATCTGTTCAGCACAGGGAGGTGGGAGCCCCATCAGGCTGTTCAGGTTGTCCCTGTTCTTGTTCACCCTCCTGCTCTGGTCAGAGCCCTTTTGCTCCAGAGCAGAGAAGAGGGTCCCCAGGAACAGGCAGTGGCCCCCAGGAATGCTCTAATTGCAGATGTGAGCATCACTGTTCAGTCAGCTCCTCTTTTCCCTGCCTGTCATTTTGATTAATTTTTCAAGGTTGTTCTCCAGTGTCAAGGCTGATGATTTAAGATTAGCCTGGATCAAAGAAACAAAAGTCTCTGACACATTTCAAAACTGATAGATAGGAGCAATCCTCTTGTATAGAGAAGACAGTGGCTTATTAGGCATTTCAAGTAGAAGGAAATGTTACATTGTGTTTGTTATATAATCACTTTTAAAATTATAAACAGTTTCAGAATGAGGAGAAAATTACTCTGTTTAATACCTATTTTCCACCAATATTCCCATTTAAAGAGGGCATATCACCCTCTCTAAAGGATAAAAAATGTAAGAATAAGGAGCAATGTGCTGAACAGGCAATGGGACTTTTTTGCTGGCAAGGTACTAACTGGTGAAAATGTAAATGCCTGACCTTTAGATTTCTGCTGGGAGTTTTGAATGTGTACCTTTGTTATGAAAAGTGAAATTCTTATATGATTTGTGATGGCGTTGGTGAACAATGCGGCTCTAAAGACTAAAGCATTAAATCTGGCCGTGGATATTAGGCTTCTGAAAAAATACATATTTTTCTGTGTTTTGTATATAAACACAAAACAGTTGTAAATAGCATTGGCCCCTCTCCTATTATTTCACGTTACTGATCTTTCAAAAGCTACATTAAAGCTTCAGTTGTTATCCACCCATCAGAAACATTTAAAAGGGCAGTAAACTCTGAATTCTTCCTCTAAAATAACAGAGCCCTATAGAGTTGCTAAGTATGTTCAGGAGTATGATTCTACTGAAGATTATTGTCTCCTAGGAGATAACAATCATTTTCATTTTCACGCTTCTAGAAAATTCTTAGTACATTACAGAATCATTGAACTAAGAAATTAAGTTCTATTGCTTGTATGAGAACAATAATGTCTCTAGACTTGCTGCTTTCAAGTAGCCGTTTGAGTATTGATGTCTACATCAATTTGATTTTTGCACATGTAAAAATCTAACAAGAAAAATGGCCACGTGCTTGCAGTTCTTGATTTTTATCTCTTCCTGTGTCATAGTTGATTTAGGCCATAAATTCTTTGTTTTGATGCACATCATTTGGTGCAATTTATCACAGAAATACTGTGACAGAACCACGCTCACTGAATTTTCTTGCTGTAACATGAAACTACCCAGTTCCTGTGTACCTGAAGCAGCCAGGCTCTGTCACTTCTCCTGAGCATCGTGTTCTTCCCACTCATATTAATGGTGACATAGGCACAGGCCTCTATTTGCATCCTTCCTTGAAATCCACAATGAAGCATAATCTAACCCTAATTTTCAATGTTAGGCTGCAAATTCTGGATAATCTTTTGACTTAGTAGTGTGTCAATATAGTAGTGTGTCACATAACCATTGAGGTAACATAAATCCTCAGATGAAAGAAAGTGTGCCTAGAATCATACAGCTTGGAGTGTAAATTTCTTTCTCCAGAGAGAACCCAGGGACTACTTCAGGAAGAACTTCTTTCTCCAGGGAGAACTTCTTTCTCCAGGGAGTATTTGATATAAATAATGAATCATATAATCCTTTATAAAAGTGCTAGAGATGGGTTGAGTAATCAGTCCATCCTTCTTGAGAAATCACGTGTGAACAGTTCTTCATTCTCAGCTGCAGACTTTTTATTCAGAGTTACAGAATGGATTCTCATGTAAACATATTTCAGTCTACTGAAGGATTACAAATGTGATTTCAATATTCAGCTTCTGTGATTTGTTACTTTCAGGATGTGGTATTGGCTCTTCCTGTTTTGTGCTTGGATGAATGTAGCTCTAGCAAAGCCTTGAGAAATATTATCAGAGCTAAAAACATTTTAAAAAAGCTGATAGAGGAAGACTGGCTGAGTAAGGGATCTTTACATATTCTATTCTAGGTTTCCTGAGCTGAACTTTGCTAGAGGCATTGTTACAGGGAGAAAATATCCTGTGTAATATTTGATGTGGTGAAACTGAAAGCATATGTATGTGTATGCACTTCTGTGTCAGGACTTAAGCCTCAGGCATTGTGGACATTTCTTCAAGTCCTTCTGTTCAATCCATTAAGCATTAGCCTCTGCAGTGCTCTGTTAATCATCACCAAGTTTTGTAACCTAAAGGTGATAAAACATGAAGGAGGAAAGAGATTGCTAGGCAAATAAATTTAACTCTGTGGATATAACTCGCATATCATGTCACAGATACTGACATTGTTCTGGTGGTGTCTATGCTCAGACACTTGGGGTATGGATGTTACCTTATTTTGTCTTAGGATAAATACAGGGAGTAGAGAAAAGAGATTTAATGGGATAAGACGTGGTTGATGATTTTGCCAAAAGCTGAGAGAAAGGTGTGCTAGGATGTACTTGATGAAATTTATAATATACTGCCAGAAACTAATTCTTCTTGGCTTTGCATACTATTAATTTCTTCTTGAGTTTATCTACATTGAAACTTTATGAAACTATTGGCTGACTGATTTGCTTAATGCTAATTTCTACAGAACTTTCAATGTATTTCTTTCTTACACTGATACTGAGGAAAGCTGTACTTAAAAGGTAAGTAGGGCCCAGGCTTGGTACAACTGTTTGCATGTGAACACACAGATTCTTTTAATTTAAAGACCATGGGGTTTTTTTTCATTTCCAAGGATGGATTTTGTGGGGTTTTTTTAATCTGCTTATAACATTTTTGAGTACTTGTCATTGTCCCACCTGTAGAAGACTGAAGTTTTGGTGAAGTTGAATATTTTGGGCATATGATCTTTCCTTGAAGACTTTCAGGATTATTATTGTGTACACAGCCAGATTGCCCAGAATTCTTCTAAGAATAGTTACTTTGGAAATTAGATACAGATACTTATTGAAAACACTTATAAGAAAACAGAGTTTCTTGAATTCTTCATGTATTTTTCCTAGTAGTGAACTTTTCTAAAGCCATTGTGAAGAAGTTGCTGTATGTGTTGTGGATTACATTACAACTGTTACTAAGTGGCTCAACATTCAATTTGTAGCAATTCATTAGAAAAATTTTCAATCTTACTCCTTTGAAAGCTCTAAGTCAGAGAAGATTTTGAGTTCCAGATGCATTAAAATTTTGAGAATTTTGAGAAAAATGTAGAGGCAAATGTTTCTGTTGATTTGAATGTGAGTGTTGATAGAACACATGCAGCTTTTAGGTGTGTGTTTCCATTTGCATATGTAATGTTAAAAGCAGTCATGCTTCAGCAGTGAAAATGAGAGCTAGCTAACCCCATGATAACAAGTTGCACCATCCCTTTCAAAATGATGTTGTTTTGCAGATACTTCATGAAGCAATTAATTGTTTATTACCTTCTGCTTTTATGGGCCTTTTTTACATTCTTCCTGTTTTTCTACTGAGAAAATAATGTTATTCCAAGATTTGTCATCTTACCAAAGAGAGCCTGTATTATATGATTTGAAATAGAACTGGCAATAGTGTTGGCCAAGATGCAGAGACCATTTTCTGAGAAATTTATCAGGGATAAGGCACACTGTTTCCAAAGTTAAACCTCCGGAAACCTTCACTAGAGAAGACCTGTATGATTCCACTTCAGAAATGCAGCCACCAACCGAAAGAGCAAATAATATTATTACAGAAGGATTTATATAAAAGATGCTGACTAAGTATGATTTATTGCCGTACTTTGTCTCTCAGATTTGAACAATGTCTTTAATTTTGTGTGCTTTATGTAATATCACTCACATATTTTTGTTTGAGTCAAGGTAATCACAAGTGAGATTTTTATTGCTTCTGAAGATGTTTTAGGAATGCAGTTATTTTTGTCATGTCCTTTTGTTACTCATGGTTATCATTGCAGTATGTGAATGCTTCACAAATATTTATCTTTGCATATCCTTACTAGATCTGTCTCAAGCCTGACAAGGGCAACATTAATCCTGCTTGTTTCTGTATATGACTGCTGGTACAGGAAGTTATCCTACCTGGGTACTGGAAATCATTCAAATTGCATTTTTAATGGTCTAGCCTGCAGTATCTGACACCTTCTCTGAAATCCAGAGGGGTCTGTTTAGATATAAACTAACTTTTCTGACATTTCTGACTTCACAGCATAGCCAAGAGGCAGGGACATCCTGCACAAACATATTAAGACAAATATTTAAGTGTTAAGCAGCCTGGAATAAGTCAATAACTAGTTGCATTTTTGAAGCATCTGAATTGACCAAAGCTGTCAGAATACTCAGCATTATTTATAGCACATCACAAAATGTTTGAAGAAGTAACCTTACGTTACTTCTTCAGGCTCAGTTTATCATTTCTTGTTATTTTCTTTTTTTATTATTGTTCGCACTTGGTAGATGTATGTTTCATTTTGGACATCTGGGACAGAATCCTTGATTGTTACTAGCTATGATAACTCCACCAGCAACACCTTGCAATTCTCACCCCTTTTTAGCTTGTATTTCCTTACTGACAGGTGAATGTATAAAATAGGATAGATCTTTTGACTCTTTTGACTCTGTGATTAATCTCATATATGACAGTTGAGGGGTACTTTTGGCTTTTTTTTCCCATATTTTTTGACACAAACCTTTTATTTATTCATAACTGTCTCCTAAATGACTACACAGTTGACTAGATGCTGTTTCTAATATTCCTTCTTCCACAGTGTGGTAAATCAAATAAATCCACTGATAATTACAGGGAGCTTCTTTCATGAATGTTTCTGAAATAATTCAATCGACAGCTGTTCCTTCATCTAGTGGCACCTATTGACAATAATCTATTTGAAATGCACATCTTTATCTGTTCAGATCCTTGTGAAAATGGCATTAGAGATGTGCATGCCCTGTTTTGCAGGTAGAGACTTGGGAACAGCGATTGATTTTCTAAGGATCATGGAAGTGCAAGGCAGAGCAGGAGTTTGAATATCTTTCTCCTGTTCATAAGCTCATTTTCTAATCAATGAATTGTTCTTGCTCTCCTGGGTGGGAACTGTGGGTACTGTACTATTTTAAAATCTTTTTCACTTGTAGACTCATGTTTGTTTCTAGTAGAGGTACAACCTTTGCAGAGGGAATTTAGGCCTGGCAACTGTGACATCACTTTTGTCAATTACATTTCTCAGTCTCTGTAAATATTATTCATGAATTTGCTCTCATTGTGAATTTTCACTGTCTGTGTGCCACAGGTGGAAAACCATTGGTGTGGGCTGAGAAATAATGGTGGTATTTTTGTCTCTGTTTTGTATTTTACTATTGTTGTGTGGATGGCTCTATAGTCACTTGGATGATCTGGATCAGTTTTGGCCCCGACACATTTGTTTCTTTGCAATAAATGCCTACTAAACCCTAAGCTTTACTACCCTTACAGTAAAACTTAATATCTTTATACAGTTGGTTATCTAATTTGACCACTACTGTATGGCAAGGAATGAGACGAGGTCTTCAGTAAATCATCTGTCTCTGAGAGTAACTATCTGCGAGCTGATCAGAAACCACACTGCTTCCTGTAACTTCACACTTACTCATCTTTGCAGAATCATCCCACTGAAAAATGACAGTAGAATTTTGGGTAGTTTTAATTAGTGATAGAAAAAACTATCTTAGATTGTATAATCTGGAGGTGTGCAACAGTTGCCTGTCTTGCACCCAAGAATTTCCACCAGTTTACCTTTTTAAAATCTTTCCTTCAGTTACTTGCCCTTTGTACTCTCAAATGTCTTGTTTGATCTGGAGCAAATGTCTCTTGCTTTGCTGCCCACTTTTCACTGATTGCTCCTTCTGTCACCCTCCTACTCCAGGCTGTAATAGAGTCGTTAACCAGACATGAGGCAGAGTTGGAGAAAATTAGCAGCAAGGAGGAGTCCAAAGATAAGTGCAAACATAATTTCAATCACAACCAACTTGTCTGTTATGTGTAAAAAGAATGGATATATATGCTCCCTCTGCATAACTTTCATATATCTTCAGCCATTCTACCACAGCTTATTTCTGAGAGGAATGATGCTTAAATAAATCAATGTGATTAGGTTCAGCTCCTGGCTCTGCTACAATCTTTTTGTGAAACTTTGCCCAGATTCTTATTGTTTCCATTTGTCACCTCTAAGAGGACAGTGATAACTATTAGCTCATTTACAAATTAGAATTTCAAATGTGACAGTCTTTTTAGGAGCTGGAGTTTCATTTAAAACATAATTTCTGTTAGATTTTGGCCAAGGTTTTACTTGCCAAAAGATGCAGATAGAGGTCAGCGATATTTTTAAAGCTATCTACAAAGATTAGGTTGCTGATCCTAAAGCAAGTTGGGGAGTTAGTAATTTGGTGATTCTGTAAATACTGCAAAGCATCGTCTTTTGGCACTTAATGAAGTGGGACTAAGGCTCAGACAGAAATAAATTGCTTCAGCTGTAGGAAAACACTACCTGTCTGCTCATCTACCCCAGGGATCAATACTGGACAAATACTTTAAACACCTTCACTAATGACCTGATTGATGGGCCACAGTGAGCCCAGAAATATTGCAGAGACAAAATTGGAAGGAGTGGCTGGGTCACCAAATGATTGTGCTGTCATTCAGAGGGGTCTCAAGAGGTTGGAAATACGGGCTCCTGAGGTCAACAAAGGGAACTGCAAAGTTCTGCACCTGATGAGAAATAACTCCCTCCACCAGCACAGGCTACAGGGTGTCTGACTGCAAAGCAGCTTGGCAGAAAAGGGCCTGGGAGTTCCCTTGTGGGCACCAAATTGAACATGAGCCAGCAACATGCCTTTGTGGGAAAGAAATCCAACAGCCTCCTGTTCTTGCATTGGGAAAATAGTATCCAGGAGATTGAGGAAGGTGTTTCTTTCCCTCTACTCAGCCCTGGTGATACCATATCTGGAGTGCTTTATCCAGTCCTGGGCATCGACACACTGGAATGAGTCCAGTGAAGGAAAATGAAGGTGATGAGGAGACTGGAGAATCTTAAATATGAGGGACAGTCTGAGAGAGATGGGATTATTTAGCCTGAGATTTTGTCAATGTGCATAAATACCTCATAGGGAAAGAAGACTGAGACAGATTCTTCTCGGTTGTCCCTAATG
>WEIV01005746.1:9572-27200 GCA_013390005.1 Calyptomena viridis | reverse complement strand
TGCAAAATCTTTTTTTAAAAGAAATCCAAAACTCTGTGTGTCTTTGAGATGGTATAATAGCATCTGAACAATGGTAACTGATCTTTAAAATAACATCCTTGTTCTGACCAAGAAGAAAGATAGTGAGCTGGTGAAATTCTTCTTCATTTTAAACCAACCTTTTAATAACCTGAGTGCTGCTCCTGTGGACTGGGGGTTATGACAAGGACAAAGTAACTCACTTCCTGTCCAAAATTAATTTTATTTAGCCTAGTCCTGAATAATTAATGTCATTCCTTGCAAACACATCCCCAAATGCCTCCCTCCAATAACCTGCACCAAGTCAGATAAAGAAAAAGAGGCTTTTGGTTAAACTGCTCCTTGTAGTGGTCAATACACTGGGTTTGCTGCATTTTTCTCCTCACAGATAATCAAAAGGTACCTTCACTAAAATAAAGCATCTTTGGTTTAATGAATACACCAACTCTAGCTTATTCCACCTTTAAAAATGAGGTTTTCCCCTGCAAAAAAATGCATTAACACTTCATACAAAAATGTTTTCCATCTGAGCTCACTTTTAAGGGGGAATTTCAGCTGGAGACAATTAGGAAGATCAGGAATACAACCCAATAAGCAGAGGGGAGGAGGTGATGCACAGGCAAGGACTGAGAGCCCACTGTACATTAATTTAACTTGGAGCACACGGCCATACAAACCAAAGCCTGGGACTGCCGTGGCACTTAAAATTTCACACAGGAACAGTTGTATGTGTGGATCCTTCAAGAGAAATGTGTCAGCCTTGAATTCAGATTTTGTATTATACTAGAAAACAAAACATTTTCAATCCAAACCAAAAAAAGTCCAACCTCTTGCCTACTTGCAGCTCTGCCACCGAGCTTGTTAATGCCTGGGAAAGAGACCACGACTGGAAATGAAGTTAACTCCAAGCCAAGGTGAAGCCAAGTTGTTTGTTTTCATTACTAAAACCCACAGAAAAGAAATGCAAAACATGAAACAGCCCAAAGCCAATGGTGAAATTCCCGTTCAGTCGGAGGATTTTCCAGGGTAAATGTTTGTTTTTACCCCAGTGCACTCAGGTCAGCTTCAATTTTTGTTAATACCATCAACGGAGCAGCGCCAAGATACTCAACCCCTGACAACCTGTAGGTTGGGGGTTTTTAAAATATTAATTTGTCCTCTGCTCTAAATCACTGTTCTGACTGATGTTTGCAACACTGAGTTTATCATCAGTTGTGAATTTAATTAACGTGCTGTTTCTGCCTTCAACCAGATCATTAATGAGTTGATAAATCAAACGTGCCATTGTACTCCATAACACTGGATTTGTGATATTCCCCAGAGGTCAGAGGACACATAAACTGAGGGATGGAATTCATTGAGACATAAATACAGAGTCCTCATCTGTGACAGTCAGATACAATCACACTCCAGTGATGTGAGCACTATGTAAGAGAACACTGTCTGGCCTGTTCCACAGAAATGCCACAAAACCAATACAGAACAACATAAAAACTGGCTGACAATCCATTTCATACATCACTTCTCGTTCTCCTTTCATTTGTGGTACCAGCTCAGTAATATTTACTTTTGTTTCAAAGCTCAGGTAAAAAACAATACCACTGGGGCAGTATTTTTATTTCTTTTAAATGAAAGATAGAGACTTAAAATGGGGAACGTTCTGTTTGTCCTCCTTGAGACTGTTTGGGATCTTTTGCCCCTTGTTATGAGAACTGGCTGGATGGAGCTTTGAGCAGCCTGGTCTTATGGAAGGTGTCCCTGCCTATGGCAAGGGCTGGAAATAGATGGTCTTTGTGGTCCCTTCCAACCCAAACCACCCTGTGATTCTGTGACTGAGCTGGTCCCCTCTGCTTTCCCACTGCACATCATGCACAGCCCCTGACATTAATAAAACCATTAATTAAAAAAAAAGAAGTATCAAGAGGTTGTGAGGAAAACTAAAAAGCAAAGCAATACATACAGCCAGCCCCAACTTTAAACCACCCTGTCCACACCAGCCGCACACAGTGACCCCCAGACCTTCAGTCTCCACCACCAATGTCCAGCACAGTGACCTGGCCACCCATCCCATGGTTCACCAGACTCCTCGGGGCATATGGAGCCATCAGAAAGCATCTTAAAAAAAAAATAAAAATGAAAAAACCACAAAACAATAAACCTTGTCGCCGTGCAATCGTTTTTTCTCAGGTTTGTGCTGAGCAGAACATCCCACCTCTCACAGCATCACCAGTGTGAGACGTTCCCATGGTGAGCGATTTAAATGCTAATTAATGGGACAAGGCGGGGTTCATTCCCTGGACAGCACTCACCTCCTCACCACCTTCACGTGAAAATCAGGGTCGTGGATGCAGGTCACGACCCCCAAAAATCCCAGGAGGTCTCAGCGGGTGCTCCGGGACACCAAGACTTGGCAGAAGAGACGCTCCCCGAGTGGGTCACCGGGATGTGTTGGGCAACGAGCAGTGCTGGGAACACCCTTGAGGAACCAACCCCGCTTGGAGGCACCGGGATTTGACGTAGGAACCACAGCCTTTCCCAAACCCAGCCCTTAATTACGCTTAAGTGGCGATGCACCCAGGGGGGAGATTAAAGGGATGGGTGGGATCATCCCGCTCGCTGCCCTCGCTCATGCCGCGGTCCGTGGGGACAAACCAGCATCTCCTGAGGACTGTGCGTGTCCTCCTGGGATATCCAAAGTGTCTGGGGGAGAAATGCCCTGCGGAGGTCCCGGTGCCAAGCCGGGACCAGCCCGGACAAGCCCCGCACCTGCCGGAGGGTTCGGCTCCGACGTGACGAGTCTCGCCGAGGGAGCCCCGCCAAGGTTCAAGGGCTTCACAATTAACTTTCACAACAAACCAAAGCCTCGAGAGCTTTTAATCTCCAAATAAGTTGGAGATGTGAGTCCACGCCAAGGCTTTTGTGCCCTGGTTTATCGCAGAGGCGCTGATAAGGACTTGGCTGCGGTGTGTCTGCCTGAGCACAATGGGAGCTCCGGTTGTCCCACCTTCATTTCCACGTGGAAATAATGAAGTAGAAATAATGGAATTATTTCCATGTGGAGAGGAAGGAGAGCAGGAGAGCAGGGAAAGGCACGGGATAGCTGTGCAACAGGTTAAAACACAGGGAATATTGGCAGAGTAGTGCAGCCTCCTGCAAATAAGCTGGAAGAAAATTCTGAATTAAAAAGAGAAAAATTCCAGCACAGGTACCATCGACTGCAAAAATCTGGTTGTGCTGTTCTCCACCATAAAAACATATAAAAATATATATAAAAATATATATATACACATTCAAGACTTCATCAGAAAGTACCTAATCTTCCCTGTCAGCCATCAGTTACAAGAGGTGAAATAACTAACAAAGCAAGTCCGTGCCTGCCTGAATAAACAGGCAGGAAGGAAACTGCCGTGTGCAGATCCCAGCCCGGCTGGATCCTCATCAGGATTCTCCGCTGGCATCGGCCCTTGTCACACAGACAGACACCGTACTCGTGCCGGCGAGTTCAGCGCCTGAGCAGCACCTCATCGTGATAATACTCTTAATAACAGCCAGAACAACTCGCCTGCGAGTAACACGACTCCTGCACGCCCTTCCTCTCCCGTCGGGGAATGCAGATGCCTGCAGGAGCACACACGCTGGCCTCTGCTTTACCCAGCAATATTTTGGGCAAAATTCACAAAGAATTGGTTGTATATTGCCCAGGATAATGTTTTGGCATCGTCCTTTGCTTCAAGCCTCAGCCACAGTATCTGTGGTCCCCTGCACCTCCTCTTCTCACCTTCATTCCCTGGTAGACTGGAATAAAGAAAAATCTTCATGTTTTTATCCTGTATTTAAAGTTCTGTGGTGGTTTATTTTCCTTACCATTTTTTACTCATTTTCAACGAGGAAAACTTTCTGGTGATATTAATTACTTAGTCCTGCTCTAATACACAGATTTACCATGAGATCAGAGCAGCTGTGATAATCAGGGATAAACCCAGTATATTATAGAGAGTATTACTTTTTTATTAGTCTTTCCTGTTAGTCTAATTAATGGTGTTACCCTCTGAGCTGTGTACACACACTTAAAGAAATTTAAGATATGCTGAAAAAACGCCACAAAGGAACTAGAGTATGTCTAATAATTTCCTACCAGTTATCTCCACTTGTAGCCAACAATACCCAACTCGAGTACTTCTTACTCAAGATACTTGGTTTGATAAGTGGTTTTGACCATTGATATCTAAAAAAAAGTATGAACAAAATTATCTTCAGAGCATCACTTGATTTTTCTGCTTCCCCTCTCCTCACCAGATTGCCACAAGGATATCAACACTCATTTGCTGATTCAAGTCCAGGAAAGATGAAAAACATCTCTGCAAAATAAGCTCGTACTTACATTGGCAGAAACGACTGTAAATGAATTAACAAATTCATTTCAGAGCTACCTCACAAAACTGCAGTTAAGCAAAATATCCCCCAATTTGGAGTCTTTATGTACAGCTGCAACTAAAAGGAACCGGAATAAATCACAGCAAGTCTTCAAGGCTCAGATAATTTTCATTCAATAAAATCCAAAAGCTCAGCTGCTCCCAGCTCAGAATATGCTGGAGGATCCAACACCAGAAATTTTGAAGGTATATGGCCAAGGTGGCACTGGCCATGGGTTCCTGCAGCAGGTATCTGCAAACCCAGCAGGCAAAGCCCCTGACACGTGTCCTGACCAAGGGACAGGTCCCTGCAACCACACATGTGCCAAAATACCTCTCCAGGCCTTCCAGTCTCCTGGGTTTGGCCCATATTGTGACAAAGAACTGCACGAGGTCATTCATGTTCTCACAGGTTTCTCTCACCAAGTTGTCTTCTTAACCCTAACCCACCTCCTGGCACAAGGATGGCACCAGACAACCCTTCAGAATCAAGGGAACATTGGCAGCAGCACCAAATCCCACATGTTAAAGAACCAGGTTGATAAAGGCAGTATGAGAGGCACAGCCCTGCAAATTTACATCCCAGGTGTGGAAATACTGCTTTTACTGCTCCCAAGACTACCCTAAGGAGGGGTCTCTCACCAACAACTTGATTTTTCCTTGCACAATATTCCCATCCACTGAAAAATGTGGCTGTTCAAAGCCAGGTTTGACTGAACACAGTGATGAGGTCAAAGGCTCTGTGCTGACATCAGTGTCACTGATGTCACAGGCACCATGGCCAGCCCTGCTCATCTGACATTATCTGCACCATTTCAGGCTGCCAACAAGCTGAATTAATGCATTATCTGCATATGGGTTTTTAATCCTGAAGGGTGGTCATTACCATGGTATTGTCAGGTAATTAACAGATAGAGCTCTCATGGCTTTTTAGCTCTCATGGCNCTGGTTTATCGCAGAGGCGCTGATAAGGACTTGGCTGCGGTGTGTCTGCCTGAGCACAATGGGAGCTCCGGTTGTCCCACCTTCATTTCCACGTGGAAATAATGAAGTAGAAATAATGGAATTATTTCCATGTGGAGAGGAAGGAGAGCAGGAGAGCAGGGAAAGGCACGGGATAGCTGTGCAACAGGTTAAAACACAGGGAATATTGGCAGAGTAGTGCAGCCTCCTGCAAATAAGCTGGAAGAAAATTCTGAATTAAAAAGAGAAAAATTCCAGCACAGGTACCATCGACTGCAAAAATCTGGTTGTGCTGTTCTCCACCATAAAAACATATAAAAATATATATAAAAATATATATATACACATTCAAGACTTCATCAGAAAGTACCTAATCTTCCCTGTCAGCCATCAGTTACAAGAGGTGAAATAACTAACAAAGCAAGTCCGTGCCTGCCTGAATAAACAGGCAGGAAGGAAACTGCCGTGTGCAGATCCCAGCCCGGCTGGATCCTCATCAGGATTCTCCGCTGGCATCGGCCCTTGTCACACAGACAGACACCGTACTCGTGCCGGCGAGTTCAGCGCCTGAGCAGCACCTCATCGTGATAATACTCTTAATAACAGCCAGAACAACTCGCCTGCGAGTAACACGACTCCTGCACGCCCTTCCTCTCCCGTCGGGGAATGCAGATGCCTGCAGGAGCACACACGCTGGCCTCTGCTTTACCCAGCAATATTTTGGGCAAAATTCACAAAGAATTGGTTGTATATTGCCCAGGATAATGTTTTGGCATCGTCCTTTGCTTCAAGCCTCAGCCACAGTATCTGTGGTCCCCTGCACCTCCTCTTCTCACCTTCATTCCCTGGTAGACTGGAATAAAGAAAAATCTTCATGTTTTTATCCTGTATTTAAAGTTCTGTGGTGGTTTATTTTCCTTACCATTTTTTACTCATTTTCAACGAGGAAAACTTTCTGGTGATATTAATTACTTAGTCCTGCTCTAATACACAGATTTACCATGAGATCAGAGCAGCTGTGATAATCAGGGATAAACCCAGTATATTATAGAGGGTATTACTTTTTTATTAGTCTTTCCTGTTAGTCTAATTAATGGTGTTACCCTCTGAGCTGTGTACACACACTTAAAGAAATTTAAGATATGCTGAAAAAACGCCACAAAGGAACTAGAGTATGTCTAATAATTTCCTACCAGTTATCTCCACTTGTAGCCAACAATACCCAACTCGAGTACTTCTTACTCAAGATACTTGGTTTGATAAGTGGTTTTGACCATTGATATCTAAAAAAAAGTATGAACAAAATTATCTTCAGAGCATCACTTGATTTTTCTGCTTCCCCTCTCCTCACCAGATTGCCACAAGGATATCAACACTCATTTGCTGATTCAAGTCCAGGAAAGATGAAAAACATCTCTGCAAAATAAGCTCGTACTTACATTGGCAGAAACGACTGTAAATGAATTAACAAATTCATTTCAGAGCTACCTCACAAAACTGCAGTTAAGCAAAATATCCCCCAATTTGGAGTCTTTATGTACAGCTGCAACTAAAAGGAACCGGAATAAATCACAGCAAGTCTTCAAGGCTCAGATAATTTTCATTCAATAAAATCCAAAAGCTCAGCTGCTCCCAGCTCAGAATATGCTGGAGGATCCAACACCAGAAATTTTGAAGGTATATGGCCAAGGTGGCACTGGCCATGGGTTCCTGCAGCAGGTATCTGCAAACCCAGCAGGCAAAGCCCCTGACACGTGTCCTGACCAAGGGACAGGTCCCTGCAACCACACATGTGCCAAAATACCTCTCCAGGCCTTCCAGTCTCCTGGGTTTGGCCCATATTGTGACAAAGAACTGCACGAGGTCATTCATGTTCTCACAGGTTTCTCTCACCAAGTTGCCTTCTTAACCCTAACCCACCTCCTGGCACAAGGATGGCACCAGACAACCCTTCAGAATCAAGGGAACATTGGCAGCAGCACCAAATCCCACATGTTAAAGAACCAGGTTGATAAAGGCAGTACGAGAGGCACAGCCCTGCAAATTTACATCCCAGGTGTGGAAATACTGCTTTTACTGCTCCCAAGACTACCCTAAGGAGGGGTCTCTCACCAACAACTTGATTTTTCCTTGCACAATATTCCCATCCACTGAAAAATGTGGCTGTTCAAAGCCAGGTTTGACTGAACACAGTGATGAGGTCAAAGGCTCTGTGCTGACATCAGTGTCACTGATGTCACAGGCACCATGGCCAGCCCTGCTCATCTGACATTATCTGCACCATTTCAGGCTGCCAACAAGCTGAATTAATGCATTATCCACATATGGGTTTTTAATCCTGAAGGGTGGTCATTACCATGGTATTGTCAGGTAATTAACAGATAGAGCTCTCATGGCTTTTTAGCTCTCATGGCTTTTCTCATGCTTGTGTCCCCAACCAAAATAAAACAAATATAAACCAATCACAACTGTATATTGAGATCTTGCATTAGGCAATTTCCAGGAGCCAGAGTCACCCTAATCCATGACAGTCCAAGCCCAGCAGCACAGGGAACACTACAGTCCACAAACCACAACGGCATCAGATAAACCTCAGCCCAAGATAATTCAGCTTCATTTAAATGGGAAAAAAAAAGAAAAAAATCTTTAAGGAACCTACAAGGTATTCAAGCCTCTTTAGTAAAGTGCTTTCCATTAATCCTGCCACACGCCTAATGCTGAATCAAAGATGTTCAGTAAATGCACCTATCAGAGGAATTATGCCCAAAATCAAACCAGTCCCTAATGAATGCACTCAGAAATGACAGCGATAAGCAGGGCATAGAAGATGTGTTAAATTACATCATTTACCAAAATACCCTGAAAATGATGCATGTCCAGGGAAGAAAAGCACACAAAAAGGTTCTCTGCAAAGGTGGCAAAATGCAAAGTGCTTTTAGAAGCTTTGCTCTGCCTGAAAGGAACAATGAGTTGTGCCACACGTTTGTCCTGGGAGCCACGGCCACTGCAGGGCTTTACAGAGCTCCTGCAAAACCTGAGCAACTCCTGGGAGCTCAGCACGTCCTGGAGCTGCACCCAGGCCAGGCAATGACTTGGGCATGAGAACATCAGCAAGCAGGGCAAGGTGGCAGCTCATAACCCCTGTTCCAGCACGCCCTGTTAACCCCATCCCCTCCCTTTGATCCCTGCTCATTCAGCAGCTCCTAAACTGGGGCAGGCAGCGCTGGGCAGAGAGCTGGGGACATTCCCAGGATGGTGACACGGCTCCTCTCTGCTCCCAGGCTCAGTCCCACCCCTGTGTCTCCCAGCAGCAGCAAAACCCACCCAAACCATCCCTAGACAACAGCACTGGGACACCAGGGCCTTGCAGGAATTCACCTTTAAGCCAACACAACTGCCTGGGTACCTTGTAATTCATGAATCCTGCGACACTTTTGGTTATATTACAACAAGCTGCCCCAAAATAGAGATTTTTGAATACAGCTTTTTCACTAAATAGGTGACTTTCCTGTGGTTTCTCAGACCCACACCACTATAAGCTTTATATTTTCAAAGGTTTTTTTCCCCCACAGGAGCTGCACAGCTTTGGCCCCATCACCTCTCTCTGCTTTTCATGGAAATTTAAGAACCCCATTAATCAGCCCTCTCACCCCGAGCTGTCAGTTTTGGACCTCTCTCAACCACGAAAGGAGATCGTGCAGGAAACCAAAGCTCATTTGAACAAACCCTGTGTGGCTTTCAAACGAGCTCCCTTCCCAAGGATGACAACAGTGATCTTTGCACATTCAATTACACGATGCAAATGTGGTGGGGAGCACAATGTGTCTCCACCTGAAGCAGTTCCCCCTCTCCTGCCTCAGCCATCACTTTGGCAGGAAAAAAATAATGATAAATTCGGGCAAAGCCAGTTAGCAACTCTGGAGAGATTGTGGAGGATATAAAAGGTCAAGGAATTAACGTTACGAATCCACAGGTGGATAAAATAACAGGTTTTGCCCGAGGAGATAATGGAATAATTGACAAACATAAAAGCAAATAATTGGGTGCATTTAAGGCTAAAACAAATAATGATGAATACACAGAGAGGGAATATTTTACCATCACAGGATGAAGAATCTGTTTTCTGAACATGCTGCTGTTACACAAAATCCCACATTGTTTCAAGGGAGCAGCCAAAGCCCAGTGAGTAACTCTGAGCTGGGCTCTACTTATCCTCACACCCTCACTGAAAAGTCACTCCAGAGGGACATGGCTCTGAGATGAACATGGATCCTCCAAGGTCTTGTCCAGCAGCACTGCTGTGCCCAGACCCCTGAAAACCCCCCTGTGCCCTCCTGCCTTCCACATCCTTCCACTGCAGTTCAAAATGCAGCTGCATTTGGAGATTTTCCTACTGAAAACACCAGTATGGCCCATTAAAACCTTCATAGCAGTCCTGCAGTTTTCTTTTAAGGTGTTCTTTTTCCATAACCTGCAAGTAGAGAGAGCATCTAAACCATCTAAATCTAGACATCAAAAGTAAGTTCCACAAATCTATTCCTTGAATCAATTTGCTTTGCTTTCCATCCCTAATAGAGCATATCTCCCTGGAAAACAGGCAAACACTTCCTGCCCTTGTGTGCCTGCAGCAAATTTCAACCCACAACAGAATCTTACAACCATCAGAAATATCCTGGAAAAAAATCTCATGTTATGGTGGGAGGGCAGAGACCACTCAAACCAGCCAAGGACCAAAAGCAGAACCTCACAAAGACCTTTTAACTCGGCCCTGAAGGGTATGAAAGGCTCCTGTGCACCCTTGAAAAAGCAAATATCACCAAGAAGAAGCATTTTGGGATATTCTGCTGTTAAAAGAGAGCAAGGAAGCTGTTCCTTGGGGAATGAGCCTGTGGCACAACTGCTGCCCACACTCAGGGCTGGGATTCCCACTCAGCCCACCAGTGATGGAAGCCCAGGCTGGTTTTCCCAGATAATTTCCAAAAAAAAAGAGCAACAGGCTGATCCAAAAGTGTGCAGGGACACTGGCAGCCTCCACCTTCCCCATGTGTGTGTGGGAATGCCAGGCACACTCACAGCACTGGGAAACTCTCCAGGTGAACAGTGACCAAGGGAATACAATATATTATTTAATATTTAACACACTGGCTGAAAGAGTAATGAAAGAGATTCACTTCTGCAAACCCCATGGTTTGAGAAGAATTAAAAGGCAAAGGAAACCAGATACTCCAGTTTTAGTTTCTCAGTTCCAAACCCCAAAACGTGGTCAATGGCCTCAATCTGCTGGAGCAGAGGTACAAGCTCTGTTTCACCTTACCTGCAAAAAACCCTATTCCCAGCAGTGTCAGCTCTCCAGGTTTGATTGCTGCTGCAAAAGAGAGTCAGAGAAAAAACTGCAGATAGGCATCAGGACACCATGGTGCTCCCTTGCAGCCTTTACTTCCCACATATTCACACCAAATGCTCTTTTTTCTCCCTTCCAATGCATGCTGTTTCCTGCAAAAAGGTGATTTAACTCCCTGGTGAGGGAGGACACACTATGAGAGAGGAGGTGATGGAGAGGTTTGGGATTCTCCCCCAGATGCCACTCAGTAAAGTGGACAATAAAGAGGAGATTGCAGAGGATAACAGCAGCAAAGGCTGTGACACAACAGCTCCCTGGCAGGTAACACTGAGGGTTCAGCTCTCACATATGGCCTCTGAAACCTGTGAAATTTTAATTTAGAGGGAGAAATGGCACGAAAAGACACGAGTCACAATGACTCTGTACAGACCAAGGGTGAGAAATGGATTTGTAGACAAGATGCTCCTTCCAAAAAAAAACCAAAACTATTTGTAGAAGCAACAAGGGATAAGGGTGATTCTCCAAGACTGGGATGAGCCCAATCCCTTTTCCTTCTACAATGACAAGGATGATCTTCTCCCAAACAGTGGATCTTTTGGGAGCCTGCAGGATACCCACAATGCTTTTGTGATGGCACCACACACCTCTTCACCCTTCCATTGGCATCTCTGCTCCTTTCCCATCCACCAAGTGATCCAAAAGCAAACTCCAGCCTCCTGTGCTTCAAATCTGTGGCTGACCCCATATCTAAACTGCAAACCTCAAGAGCTTTTTCCATTTCTGAGAGCAAACACAGCCCTGCCCACTGCAGCTCTCCCCCCATGCAGGTGTCAGGAACCCTCCTGACAAACCCCCATTTCTCATTAATTGCTCTGTGCACAAACACTTCTCTGCTGCAGCTCAGCTCCTGCACTCCAAGGCAGGTCTTTGCAATTAAGCAGTTTTCAGACACATCACTTCATCAGGCACAGCCAAATACCAGGAACCTGCCCCAAAAGCCACCCACACTGTGGGAGCAGCCAGCCTGCATCACACAGGGACAGCTCTGTCCCCATCCTGGCAGCTCTGCACAGGGATGTGGGGAAGGAGAGCACTAACAAGATTAGGGAAATCAGCAATTTATCAGATTATGGAAGCCACAACTGGTCTGGGGGGGTATCAGGATGTCCCTGGGAGCTGCAGCTCCAACCAGTGTCACACTCCATCATAATCAAGACCCCTTCAAAGTTGTTCTCATGTGGCAACTCACTGTCCTCCTGGAAAGCCTCTGTTATGTCAGGTCCCCCTGGATCACAGCCCGTCACCATCACTCAACCTCAGCCTCTGTCCCTGTGGAAACACTCCCAAATCCTCACCCTCACACCTCCAAGCCTCCAATTACCCTCCTTGGCCGTGAGTGCACAAGAAAAACCTTGGGAAGAGCTTTTCCTACCCTTTGCAACTCCTGCAAACAAACTGACTACACAAAGGATTTCAGCCAAAGCTTCCCAAAGGAGTTATTCCACCTCTGTACTCGGGAGAGACAGCTTCCTTTTCCTTCAAACAGCTAAACCCAGCCCACCTCCTGCTACCACAGGACACATCTCCAGTCTACCTGGGGGTCTCCAGACCTGTAGCTCCCACAAAATCCAAAATCAAGCGTTGAGCTGAAAGGATGAGCCGGAAACACTAAACAAAATCACACTGTGAGAAAAGGCAGGACCAGGCCACAAAGCAATGAGCAGCAACACCCCAAGAGCCTCCAGCATCCCCCAGGTGAGGCTGAATCCCAAAAACTGAGGCCTCTGGCTGAGCAGTTGCCCGGGGTCAGTGTGCAGACGTAAGCACAGCCTGGCTCACACGGTCCTGCTGCTGCCTCAGTGCCACAGCACTTATCTCACGCTTCCCTGTCAACAACAAATTATGAGGATTGAATTTTAACAAGCTGGAGACTGAAGTTTTGCTCTGTGCTAGCGCTGAGCTCAGTGCCTGGAGTGCAGAGATGTACTTGGTGCGTGGAGAGAGGAGTGGGGACCGCACGGGGAAAGGGGTGGGACCCCCAAGGCTGGGCAAGGAGCCCCCTCCCCAAGGGCTGCAAAGCCTCTTCTGGCATCTCAGAGTTGCATATTCAGGATGCAGATTTCTTTGCATACCTGGCCCCTGTGGCAGAGAACACCGAGTTCACTGATGGATCTGGAGCAGCAAAGAACAAGTAATGGGAGGACAGACTGTCCTTTTGGACAATACCCAGCCCCACCAGTGACTGTCTGAGTGCCTGAATCCAACAGGAAAAAATCACACAATCTCCCCTGAGTTTAAAGATGGGGCTTGTTTCTACCTCCCTCTCCCCACCTGCAAGTCTAACACTGTTTTCATGGTTGTGCTCCAAACTAAGGAGTCAAAACCCCTGGATTAAGTCCTCCTTCAACTTCAGAGTTTACTTGAGCTTACTCATCCTCAGGAGCTTTACCAAAACTCCCCTGGACAAGTCCTAAAGCAATAATAGTCTAAATATTATGCTAACCATGCCAGATGAGGCTTTTGAATAGGAAAACTCCAGAAAAGTTATTTAAATTAACATCTTCAAAGACTAAGATGTAGCAGGGACCTGAAGTGGTATCTGCAGCCAGTTCCTTGCCTCTAAAGCAACCACGGGAACATTGCTAAGCACAAACTGATTTCCCAGCACAGACAATTGTTTCAGAGCATGAAACTAGTTGCTCTCTCACCCTCTGAACTACACAGGACCAAGGGAAGTAAACTAGGAAATTATTAGAAAGATTAATAGTACAGCAAGACCTTGATCTTGTGATAAGCACGGTACGAAAATGCTCCTGATACCTGGCTGGGCAGCAATATCCAAATTCCTCAGGCTTCTTTATAGTATCAGCTCTCAAGCTCTGGAAGAACAAATAGCAGGGAAGATTTCTGAAGAGATGAAAATGGTACATTTTCAACAGCCTGAGATGATTACTCACAAAATAGCAACAGCACCGAGGTAACTGATTGCCTCCCGGGCAAAAGTCAAAGTCTTTGCATTGTAGCTATGAAATGGTACCGAGATCAAAGGGAACAAGAAAAACTCTATTTTAGGCTGTCATGAGCATAAAGGTCCTCCTGGCCCCTTGGCATCACCAGCTACCAAGACACAACTGAAATCCTCCTTATGCTGTCCATGCCAGAGATCACTGCACAGCAAGGGGAAACCTTGGATTCCATGAGCAGGATGCAGCTCCTGCCCCATTCCCAGATGAATTTTGGCAGCATCCATGCCAATCCCATCATTCCCACCAAAACAAGCCAGGACACAGCAACCAGTGTGCCACTGATGCTTTGAAATAGGAAGCAAGATAAGCCAAACACCGAGCAAGGGGTTATTAATAACACTTAGCTATTGATTGCACGTTACATCTTCAAGCACTTTAACAACACTAATTAATTAAGGTGTTTTCCATTTAATGTGGGAAGGAGACTACAGTGAAAACACGAGGCTAAAGGGACCAGTGCCTGATTCACCACAGCATGTCATCACCCAAACTCTGGATTCCTGCACAGAAATTTTTACCAAAAAACTAACAGCTTTTTAACCAAAGCCCTGAAAATACAGGTGTAGGTTGGGCAAAGACACGAAGCTAAAAGCTCAGAGGTGCACCCAGCACAAAGAGGGGTCAGAGCTGGCCACTGACCTGCCTCAGCCCTCACTGTGATGCTCTGCCTGCAACCCCCCCCAATCACCAGCATCCCACCCCACCTCTGCAGCCTGACCTGGGCCACCAGGCAGCTCTTCTGCTCACAACCAATTCAACCCATCCTAATTCAAACACGAATTGCAACACGAGGGTGCTGACACACGGCTGCAGTGATGTTCCTGAGCGCTGCCTGTAATTGCTGTGCTAAGAGCCAGGGACATGAAGTATTGATTTCCACCCTGATCTGCATCCAAGTTTGGAGAGGCTGCAGCCAAAATACTTCTCCCAGCAAACTGGCCGTTTAAAAGGGACTGTCAGGACTGAGAGGTTGGGATGATTAACACTCACAGGAAGGACTGTAACAAGGTACACGTTCCACTCCTGCCTACCCACGCACACCCACCACCCTGCTCTCCCTCTTTGCTGAATTCTTCCAGTTTGATTTAACTTACAGAAAAGAGGCCCTCGAAATGCACCTCAATGCAGCAAAAATAGCACATTGTAGCGGAGAAAAGTCTCAGTGTGCACAATAGGGGCAGAGTTATTACCTCGAGCTGTCTCAAGCTGCACCGTAATTATACAAATAACACATTTGACAAACTCGGTGTTAATTACCGACTGAGCAGGGCACAGAGTCACACATTCCCCTCCTTCCACACGACTTGGGACTGACCTGGAGCACCTGCCTGCAGTGCTGCCATCACTGAGCTCCTTCCCATGATATGGATATGAGGAAGAAATCCTTCCCTGTGAGGGTGGGGAGGCCCTGGCACAGGGTGCCCAGAGAAGCTGTGGCTGCCCCATCCCTGGAAGTGTCCAAGGCCAGGTTGGAGCAACCTGGGATAGTGGAAGGTGTTCCACCCACGGCAAGGGGTGGGACTGGATGGGCTTTAAGGTCCTTTCCAACCCAAACCATTCTAGGATTCTATAAGCAAAGGGACCTGAGATTCCACCACGTGCTTCTCCTCCAGGACCAAAGTGGAACCCCACCCCAGCATCACCACCATACCCCAAATTTGCTCTTCTAGGTAAGCAGCTGCCACCCCATTCCCCAGCCTGCCTTTAATATATTTGCATAAATCAAACAGCTTGGCAGCCCTCCTACTTAGAAGACACACAACAGCAGAGCTATTCAGAGAGCCTTGTTTTCACTCCATCCTTCCAAACGTCATCTCAAAATCCTTGAGGAAAAGCATACGACTCACTAGAGATATCCAGGCCTGTCTGTCCAAACACAGAGTGATGTAGGAGAGCATTTATGGCAGTATATAAACACTAGTACCAAACACAGGGAGTGTGAATCCAATTGGTGGGTTTTGCAGAGATCAAGTGCTCTCCCTCTTCTTCTCACTAAATACAATGAGCACAACACTCTTCAGATGTAATTTTGCACTTAACTGATTGGCTTCTGTTACAACACCAGTGGTGGATGTATTGCAATTTTAATAATAGCCTCTTAAACTCATGGGGAAGGATCAAGATGCATCTACAGCCACAAGGCCAGAGAGTCTCATCTCGTTGGGGAAGAATCTTTTCTCCTAACCCCTACACATCAGCACACTGAGGAAAATTTGCCAGCTTAAAGATGGGCCAAACCTATAGCAACTTCAGCAGCCACTGAAGGGATCACTCTCATACCCAGAAGAAGGGACAGCTCTTTTCCACCCGTCACAGAGACCCCACAGCTCCAAAGCACATGTAATTATAGTTATTAAGCAGAAACATACACATTTTTGGGAAGACAGCACATTTCTTTGGCACCTTTACAGTGTACCAACTGTTTTCCAGCAGCTGATAGTGAAGAAACACAGAGAGGAGTTTCTTCATCACTCCACAGATTAGAAAACCTCTGAGGAAAACAAAAAGAAGCCCCTGGCCCTCAGAGAGCCACACACACATCCCTCCCTTGCCAGGACACGCTGTAGGAACACAGGCACTGCCCCTCTGCAGAAACACACCCACCTTCTCAGAAGTGTCCCGAGAAGAAATGAAACCAAACACTGAGTACACACACAGAAATCAGCGTGGACACGAGCAGCCAAAGCATTTTACCTGCTCTCCTGGCTGGAAGGCTGCATTTCCACATTCATGCCCTGCATTCCTGATCCCCCTGCTCCCCAGGGGAGGATGTAGGCCAGCATCCTCCTTCTGCCCTTTCAGCAGATTTTGATAAAAGCCCCTCAGCAGCCTGGCTGTGGTGTATGGCAGAGGGTGGCTGAGATCACACCGACAGGCACCTTTGCATAGCAGTTCAGAAAACCCCTGCCCACACAGGTAACTTCCCTCCTGCATCCTCACAGCCACCAGGAAGCTCTCCCTGGTCCAGCTCCTGCAAACCCACCTGGTGCCAGACTCACTGTGTTTAACAAGTGGAATTCACACCCCACACCCCCGCTACCAAAACAGCGAAATACAACAAGCTGGATGGAGTAAATCCACTAATTAATCCCCTTAAATCGGTTTGCATTAATGCCGTGAACAACACCACACCAGCGGTGCAATCCCATCAGTTCCAGCCGTGGTGGGAGGGGGTTAGAACGAGATGATCTTTAAGATCCCTTCCAACCCAAACTGTTCTTTGATTCCGTAATTCCATGATTGCATCCTGCCAGGAGCAGCGATGCCCACCAAGAGCCACGCTACCTTTGAAAAGCTCCACCAAAATGCCACTGTTAATTTTAAATAACGCTGAACCACTGTACCGAGAGATACTCACAGTAAATATGTAACGAGTAAATAACAGCTACTGACGTTTTTATCACACAGGTGTAAATTCAGTTATCGGGAAAAGGGAGGGCTTGCACTATTTTTGCTCTGACACCAAAAGCCTGCTCGGGGTGAATCGTCACGCAAGCCCGCAATTATTTGGGAAATATACTGAACCGTTCAAATACATATGTATATATAAAGTATCAGGATCGCAACACACTGTGATTAGTAAGAAACCCAATTTCAGCCCAGCGAGAGCAGGACCCCACCACGAGCACCGCCGGACCGACGCACACCCTGGTCCTTAACCTTCCCGCAAAGCCTCTTCTTGCACCCCGTTTTCCACGCTCGGCCCCCGAGGCTTGGAGACAACTTTCCAGGGATTTGGGGGACAGAGGGGGGGGAGTGCGCGCATCACTTGGGGGCTGTCGGAGCCTCCCCCCCGCGCCGTGCCGGGGGTAGCGGGGTTTGGGGAGCGCTCCCGCCGCCGTGCGCGGCCCCGAGCCCCGCAGCCCCC
>WEIV01005745.1:58230-77733 GCA_013390005.1 Calyptomena viridis | reverse complement strand
GGAAGAAATTAATATGCTATTTGAATATATGAGATATATATATTTAGATACAGTAAAAACTATCTTACATCATGACAGATGATTAGGATAAACATAAATAAATATAGTCTTTGGCTACTCCTCTTTTGAGACTCAGCAACTACAGGGACTACATTCATGAGAAAGCAAGAAAAAAGGACACATGGGGTTTGTTGTTGATACGTTTGCTTTTCTTAAATATTTCCACCTGAAAAAGATGGAGCGTTTGTGCTGCTAGAGGGATTTGGAAAGAGTCAAACATTCTCCTCTATTCAGTTGGTCCAGTGGATCCAACTCTGAAGCTGATTCTTAGGTTTAATCAAATTATCACCCTGTTCAGTGGAATTTCAGATTCTGTCTGGACAACAGAAATTAGACCAATTGTCAGATAAAATGAAGTATGAAGTGCTAAAATGGGGTTTATGGAACCATGAGGAACATATTCTCTGTTACTCCAATTTATGTACGATTCATGTGATTTCACATTTAATAAGAATATTAGACTTTCAGAGTGAACGTTAAGCACAGTTTTGAGTGAACCTTGGCTGATTTATGCTTTGCATTCTCACATGATTTTGACAAGGAACCAGATAAAATTTGGCAGTTTTGACTGTGTTTCATTTATGAGATTTTGAGATTATTTGGACCTGACACACAAACAAAACTTTTAGCTGTGATCCCACCCAGAAAGAAACTGAAGAAAACAGTGATCCAACTCTCCATAAAACTAAATCATGGATTTTCACATAATTCTGACTTACAGATATTAAAATTAGGTGAGGTGATAAATGTGCTTCGAGAATATCACCGTTGGGGATAAGAAGTAACAGAACAGAGACCAATAGCTTCCAAATGTAGCCTATGTGGGCACCAGAAGACACATTTCCATATTCTCAAGTAGTTCTTCCACACAAACAGTTGAAATGGCAGAGCTTTAAGACATTGGGAACTCAGTTCTACTTCTACATCAACCTTCTCATCTGTCTACCATATACCAAAAACTGCACTTATCCAAAGCCATCTCATCTACTTAGTGTGCATTCACCTATGTTTCACTTCAGCAGACTTTTGATTGACAGAGGTTTTTTTGCTTCTTAATTCTGGTCCTGCATTCTCAGGCAGGAGAACAGACCTTGAAAATAGCTGGTTTCTGGCAGAGGTTGGAAAGCCAAAATATTTCTGCACTCAAGTTCTTATCTGAAGGATCTGTCTGCAGCTCTACTAAATGCCTCCATCTAGACAGACCTGGCAACTACTGCAGTTGTGCCATTTTTGCAGGCTGGAAACTTCTGCACTAAGTAGAGCTGTGTATCAGTACTAGCTTTCCCATCCTGCCAGCAACCTTATGTAGTGCTAGAGAGGTATGACAGTTGGAATGAAGTTTTTTTTGCAATATCACAGGCATAAGAGACAGTACAAATACAGGTTTAAAACAAATAAAGAGAATTATTTCTTGCTCAAATGAAGTGAGGTTATAAGAATAACAGAATTGACATGCACACAATGATTTTGCATATAATTTCAAGTCACACATATTTAATTGTTTTATTTTCATTTATTCCAGTACATCACCTCCTTTGTCATCTTAGCTGAAATTTCCAGTGATGGTGGACTAACTGTCACTGGTGATAAGAGTTCTAATGATCTATCCATGAATTGCAACCACACTAAACTAATTTTTTTCTGTTACACCTTTGAGAAGCCTTTGGCTCTTCATTATTGTTCTCAGAGCTCATTAAAGAAAAAAAAACAGAAAAAAAAAGAAAAAAAGAAAAGAAAAAAAAAGAGAAAAGAAAAGGAAAGGAAAGGAAAGGAAAGAAAAAAAGAAGAAAAAGCCTTTTCCAGAGGAATGCAAATGTCATTTAACTCTATTGGGGTTTTTTTCTGATCATATTTCTCATTGAATGCAGTTTGGAAATTTAAGATGTTTTAGACTTCAGTACAAACACAGCAACAAGTTATACCTCAGATTAAAAAAAATGCACGATGAAAAAAAAGCACTTTGCAGTTTGAGAGAGTTTTCTCCAGGAGGTGTCTTCTCAAGCAGTCAGATTTGTAAGGGAGTAGCAGATAAAGTCATACCTTTTGCTAATGAGTAGTAGTAATTTCAAGGAACTGTTTTTTCTGTTCCTATTAAGATTTAAGGAATGTTCTGTCCAAATTTAACTCTTCAGAGTCTTAAACATGACAACACCACAGGCATCTTGAAGAAGCAGCTCATAAGCAGGCTTAAAACACTAGTAGTATTGACTTACATGATTCTTAGGTTGAACTGAGGAATAAAAAGGTCAAGAGTAGTCTTAAGGTTTGCCCAGTAAAACAGTGGCAGGGGAGAGAATGAATGGCAAGTCGTGTGCTGCATTGTCTCACTATAATGAACTGTATGGATTATGAAATGACATGAAAGGGAAAGCTCTTGCACCTCAAGGAAACACAGTCCTGACCTCTAGCAAGAAGAGCATCTACAGTACAATCTGACCCCTCTAGGTCAGTGAACTTAAATACATAAAGAAACACACTAGGATAAATGAGATAATTGAGATTATTAGCTTCCTAGTAGTGTTTGCTACTTATAATTGATGAGAGACCAGTGCGAAAAAGAACATCCAATTGATGAGGGAGAAAATCAAAGAAAAATGCACCACCTCCTTTACCCTTTTTCCCCCCCTCTTCTTTCTTGCCTTCATTTCATTCCATTCCATCCTTTATGACTGAGGGGGAGATGACTTAACTAGGATGTTTCCTTGAGCGCATGAAGAGGAGAAGGGACATACCTAATTATAATGGTGTAGAACATGTACAACAGAAAATTTTGATTTCACAGATGACTTACAAAATATTAGGATAACCCCTAAATTTTGTCACAGAAATACAATTTGAATTCTGAATGAATTCTGAAAACAAGCAGGTACTCTTGAAAAAATTCCCAGTGGGAAAGGAAGAGCTCACTTCATACATTTACCCTGAATGCAAACTGACACTAGGCTAAGGGAATGAGAAGGAGCAGGCTTTACCTCAAGCTACAGTGAAAATGTAAGGTCATTAAAATTTCCAAGTTTTCCTGAAGAAAGAAGAAGGGGATGTAAGGCAAGGGAGAGGGGGAGGTGTTACATTACCAAACCTTTGTACTCATTGTAGACAAGATACTGGAAGAGCTAAAAAGGAACTTTGGAGTAAGATATATTTTAAGTTTCCAGTTTCATATTTCATTTTTTGTTTCCAGTTTTGCAGTCAGGAATTCATTTCACTGTTTGCTAGGACACGTTTCTTTCCTTCTTTAGTCCTGTCTTGTGTTAAGAACAGGCTTTTTGGTAAGTGGCACGTTATGGAGAAACAACCTATGATGCTGGATTAACCCATGGTAGACATTGCCCTTTGCCACATGACAGAGAGCAATGAGTTTAGGATGCAGAATGTCTTGTGAAGTTCTTGCTAGACACAGCCCCCACATGGGTTCAAAAAAAGCAAGAAACCTAACTGAGCCAACAAGGAACTGTGTAAACTAAGTATATGAGCAAAAATGAGGCAGAGTGGAAATCAGAAATTAAACAAGCCTTTTTTGTAACTCTCCCAAACCTTTCCAGATGTTAAAACAAGTAAACAGCATGTGACAACTGTGTTTTATTGTTAATCCTGGTATTAGGGTTAACTCTACCCTGCTTTTCTGTCTTGTCTTTTACAACAACCATTGCTTGAGGTTCCAAATGTGTTAGTCTTAGCTTTCTGTTAAAGGTAAACCTGTGCACGTCCCTTTTGTTATAGAGTGACTAAGATAAATTTCGAATGTAGCACTGCTCAAATATAAGTGGGAATTTTTATATTTTAACAAAAGGGAATTTGTTCCCATTTGTGTTGGTGTCAGTGGCAGTTCTTATGTGTAAAACAATTAGCACTGGTACCTGCAGTTCTCCACAAGGAAATTATTTGAGACAAATGGTAACAAAAATTGGGGGAAAAAAATGTGATGTGGTTATAGCAGCAAAAATCTCAATTATTGAGGTCATGTCCTCACTGCAGAGTTACTCAGCTGGTGTCCTCTTTGGCAATAATAAAGTCCTCCGAACCAATTGGAATCATATCTTGAAGAGATGAATTGCAGAGCTATAAGTTTCAGGGTGTGTGTTAATTGTTCTTCTTAATCTGACAAATAGCTCACTTTGCAGGGAACATTCAGACATCCCTCTTGTGCCTTACCATAGTTCTCCCTTTACTTCATTAATAGGAAAACACTCAGGGTCTTCAGAACTGTAGGATCTCTTTCCATGGATGCCTTGTCTTACATCTGTGCCTCAAAGCTAGTTATGGCTATTCTGTTCATCATAATACGCTATCATACAGCTAAAGTTATTTGTGGAACAAAATATGAAAAGGGTATCTACATTAGCAAGGAGAAATCAATCTTCCTTCATTGTAGACATTTATGGTGTGGGATGTTATCCATAGGATCCATTCTAGGTGTCACCATGACAGTGAGACAAGATAACCTTAAAAACACCTATTAATTGTCTATAAAGAGAGGGGAGCTAAGATACAGACATTTACATGGGTTAAGATGAATCCCATTCCGAGTGACTAATCTCTGCTGGGAAAGAGCTATCACTTTTTTTACTGCCTTGAGTTCAGATCACTGCCTGTCAGAGTCAGTGCTGGGCTGCAGTGTTAAATCAAACAGATTAGCCGAGGTCATGAGAGATACAAAGCAGGGTGGAGAACAAGCACTTACAGAGTCAGACGCTGGTTGCCTGCCCTTTCCCAGCTGAGCCCAGTCACTGATGTGGTGGGTGCCCCTTCCTTTCTCTTTTCAGTGTGGTTTCCAACAGTTTGCTCATTAATGAGCATCTGTCTCAGCTAAAATGTTGTGGTTGTCCTAAGATTGATGTTTGCCATGAAGGTGGAAGGTTAGACCAGAGATAGTGGAATAAAAGGTGAAAGTTTGTACAGACAAGTGCCAGACAGTAGAAAAGGTCACCACTTGCGGCTGAGACTGGTGCAAACAGACCTTTTTAGCTCTTTTCCACTCTTATTTAAACTAAACTGCCTGAATTCACACTGACTGGGCAATGAGAAAAGTATTTGCATGGACAGAGATTTGTCTGAGCCAAGAAGCAGTGAGTTTAGCTAAGAAATCATAGCTAAGAATTAAAAAACAAATGCTGGAGTTTCTGGAGAATCCAGAAGGTTCCATTTAAGGGAGCTAAGGAATCTCCAGACATTACTTTTTTTTTACTGAAGTGATCTTAGAAAATAATGAGATTCAAACAAGAACATAACTAAGATTAGAGCCTGATGGATGTATGATTGATAAGATGAAGTGGAAAGAGAGAAACGATGCAGTGTAATGTACACTGTAATACATGCAAACACCAGATTTTAAAGATATGAATATGTAGGTGTGGGATTTCTATTTCAAATGTGATTTTGCATTGTGTTTGTTCTAAAGGGTTCAGCAGTGCAAGTTGGATCTGCCCTGAAGACTTCATCTCAGAAACCATAGAGTTTGATTAGCCTTGAATCCGTCAGTCAGCCAGAAAAATGCTTATCAGTTCTTCATTGTGTCTTTGCATTTTCAAGAAAAAGCAAAGTACCACCATCATTCAAGACAAATTTTCTAAACAGGTTTCTGGGGCTGTTTCTATAGCTAACCATGATTAGCATGAGTAGCATTTCAGGCTGCTACACAGAGTTTAGTTTGTGGTACTTTATTTATATTCTCAATCACATACATGGATGCATAAACTGATCCATTTTAAAACCTGTTCACTGGATGTAAGCACCTTGTTTGGAAAGTTTGTTAGCTGCATGTCAAGGCATAAACTGTAGGAAAACAATTTCAAAATCCAAGCAACACTAAAGACAGACTCACCAAACAGTACCTTATCTCACATTTCAGCAGACAAAAGCAAGACGATATCACTTCCCATTTTATGTGTGAGTAGACCCCAGGCCATAAAAATCAAATAAGACTCAACTAGGAAAAAATCTGAGCTAATGAAAAGCTTATGTGAGAAATGAGGAAACTCAGTAGGTCCAAGTACACACTGATTTCATAATTCAGATTCTGTAAGCTGCTTTTCCATTAATCGGCAAAGCTTTGCCTTGACTCAAAAGTCCTGTTTTTAACATGATAATGAGCTCAGCATCAGTTTTCAAATCCTTATCACAAACAGAATTAGAACTGAAGTAATCAGAACAATATAAGATTTACTCGTATGCTTTCTTGATCAGCCAGCAATGATCAGCTAGCAGTGATCAGCACAGTGTCAGCTAAGCCAAATCTCCTCATATGTTCAAAGTTTTTGTTATGACATTGCCCGGAAATGACATTGCCTGGAAACTTTCTTTGACAAGCTGGGACATCACATTTCCCCATGGATTCCCCTCAAAGGAATGAGAGTGGTTTAGTCATGAATTCTGTTTGTAAGTTTGCATGCCTTTTCTGAGTATGAAGCACTTCCAAAGAAGTGTGATGAGAAGATCTGTATCGAAACTGTTCTCTTGTTCCTGAAGAGTTTGCTTAATACCTCATAATTGACATAAAAAAATCTCTGTGTTTGTATACCTGAAGATCTTTGAACTTCTTCATTATGACCTTGGTGCTTGTGAATGCTTGTGAAGATTGGCATTCAGTTACATGTTGACATTTAATTACATTGGCAATTGCAACAAAACAATGTAAAAGATGTTTGTCAATTCCCTAATCAATTCTATTTCCAGTGAAAAATAAAGAATATATTAAGTATCAAAAGTAATCTCGGCCTATGGTAAATTGGTTTTAAGGCTGGAGATATGATCATGGTTAAATCTGAGGTTCTCCGACATCAATCAGGTGTAGATTCTCATTAGTGTATTCACTGAAGCCCATAGCTTCAGGTTGACATAGAACTAGAGTTTTGTTTTGGGGTTTTGTTGTGGGCTTGGTTTGTTTGTTTATGTAACTGAGAAAATAAACTCAAAACCAGAATTTCTTTTTTTGGCTGGGTAAACTGAAACCTAGAGTGGTCAAGTGGCTTTGGCAATGCCAATAGACAAGTCAAGGCAGAACTAGACCGGCATACAGACTTGCAATTCTGTATTCCATGTTCTCATTGCCCTGGCAGATGTTCAGTCAGACATCTCAGTGCTTTACAAAGTATTTGAGTACCACTAACCTTGTGTGACCAATTCAGAAAACAGGCAAACACACAAAATCTGAGATGTAAATGAGCTCATTCAATAGGCTAAGGAAACCAGCAAACAAGCTCAATGCAGCAGCCTGAACGAGTGATGAAAGAGATGAGAAACGAACTTTGATTTATGGAATTACAATAAATTATTTAGGTATAGCTTTCCCGAATGTTCTGCTGGAAACCTTGTTTTGTCTAGTGATACATTTCTTTTTAATATGGGCTCCTATCCTACTCCCATTTCTAGTGCTAGAGGAAAACTAGGAGCATATTATTTTCACTGAAGTTCTCAACTATTAAATAAAGGATTCCAATGATATTCTACCTGACATTTTTGCCAAGAGAGAATATACTCCTCAGTTCCAGAGGCCTACAAGCCAGAAGTCTCTCCAGAAACTTTTGTAACCAGCTGCTGAAGTACTGTACTGGGCTTTTGAAACAGGTCAAGAGAGTAATGCTCTTAACCAGTCCTATTTTCTTGATAACTTGACCACGGAGGCAGAACATGCTACCTTCTGCTGTCAGAGCTGGCAACACCCTGAGGATCAGTCTCAGGGTCCTAACAGTGCTACTCACCGTTGTGTGCTGTCAGTCCATGAAACCAACAGAGAGGCAGCCAAAATGGGATAGGGCAACCCTGGATGTTAGTACAGAATGGGGAATGAGAGGCTGGAAAGCAGAGCCATGGAAAGGGACCTGAGATCCTGGACAATGGCAAGCTGAATACGAGTAAGCAGTGCCCTGGCAGCCAGGAGGGACAACCATGTCCTGGGGCATCAGGCAAAGCATCACCAGCCAGTCAAGGGAGGTGATTATCTCACTCTGCTCTGCATTGGTGTGGCCTCACCTTGAGTATTGTCCCAGTTTGGGGCACCAGAATAAAAGAAAGATATTAAGCTCTTATAGAGTATCCAGAGGAGAGCAACAAAGTTGGTGAAGGGCCTTGAGGGGAAGCTGTGTGAGGAGCAGCTGAGGTCACTTGGTCTATTCAGCCTGGAGAAGAGGAGGCTGAGGAGAGACCTCATTGCAGTTACAAATTCCTCATGAGGTGAAGAGGAGGGACAGGCACTGATCTCTTCTCTGTGGTGACCAGTGACAGGATCTGAGGGAATGGCCTGAAGATGTATCAGGAGAAGTTTAGGTCAGATATTAGAAAAAGGTTCTTCACCCAGAGGGTGGTCGGGCACTGAAACAGGCTTCCCAGAGAAGTGGTCACAGCACCAAGTCTGACAGAGTTCGAAAAGTGTTTAGATGGACTCTTGGGAATGGTCCTGTGCAGGGGTAAGTGTTAGACTCAGTCATCCTTGTGGGTCACTTCCAGCTCAGCATATTCTGCGATTCTGCGATTCTGTGGTTCTGTGGTTCTGTGAAAATTAGTCACCTAAGTAAGGATATGTGGCGATGGTGACAAAGCTGAGTGACTTTTTCAAGACATTTTATACTCCTTAAAACATGAACTACATCTGTGTGTGTTCCTGCTTTCTGCCTTGACTTTTCCTGGATGTTGACAGTGATCCTCCTACTATGGGTCGTGACTGCTCTACGGCTCATGGGAAAGTTCAGAGAGGATCACAAACTACTAAAAAAGCTTATGGAGGTTTTTTTAACAAAAACAGCAACAACAAAGAAAAGATGAGTCATATTTAACATTTGATTAAAAGCAGCAGCCATTTATTCAAACTCCACAGTTTTTGCCTTTGAAATGCTGTACTCTATTAAGATAGTCAGGAGACTTTCAGGAAGAGAGAAGGGTGAAAGGGCTCAGAATTTTCAAAAGTGAAAATTTTTATTTCAGCCAATTATTTCCCCAAATAGAGGTGGGGGTTAAAATAACAGTGAATGCAGATAGAAAGCACATTTGCTGAAAAGGAAAACCTTTCTCTGTGGACTGTGTTAATCCGATCAGGGAACAGCCTACTTGTGATCACATGAGATTTCAAACTCAAATTTTTCCCTTTTCAGCATCATGTGTTTGGTTGTTAAAGCAGCCTTTTACTTAGGTTTTGATAAGTGACCAGTAGTGATCTGTGTGAGTTGACTCTAATTACAATAAAACTTTATAGATCTGAATCAGATGGATTCTATAAATATAAGGTAAAGGAAAAGATAGGATGATCTGGATGCCAAACAAAAACAAAACCTGACAGGCTACTAGTGCTTCTACTACTTGTTTGGCTGTGCAGGAAGAAGAACTGCAAGTCCAGTGTGGTGAAGTGAGTACGACGGTAGAGAAGAAAGGCAAGAGAAAGGGGCCATAGAAAGGACACAAAAATCTTTCTTGTTCTGCATGGAAAGATGAGATATTGTTTGCTAGGCCTTTCTATGCGAGTGCTTTTTGAAGTTCCTTTTGGTTGTTGATTTAGATTTAACGAAAGGTGAAAGTCTGAGGTTACCAGAACGGTTAATGAACCTTCTGCCAATTAAAGGGTTTGCCCCAAAGACCACACCTTGCGATGGCTGAATTTCACTGCCACCCCTTCCAGAGTGTTTTTCCTCCGCTACCTTGTTATTGTAGTGATGGTGGCAATGTAAATTATAGTCCCAGCTGGATGAAGAACCCTTCTGAACTGATCCTAGTAGTGTTCCCTCTAGTATTGCTAATGATTACACAGCTGCCTAGTAGGCATTCTAGAGCATAGGCTCATGGGTCTGCCTCCAGCATAAGTTGCAATAAAGTTTATTTTCATTCAAAACAATATATATTGGGATTATTGTCAGAGCAGCCCCAAAGGCTTGCACAGGAGGTCTAGTAAGCATTGGTAAGAAAATTGGAAGCCTTGAGGTTATTAATGTTGCTAGAACAGCAAGCTTAGTGGCCAGCAGAGGTATAATTTACCTACACTAGCATCACACGCTGGAGGCAAGGCAATCAAGTAAGAGGTCAAGGGACTTTAACATAACATAAGATAGATATATAGCTCTGAGCTTTTTAGGCCAGATTCTCAGCTGCTGTAAATCAGCATAGCTTCATGGGAATCAGTGGAACTATGCAGTTTTCAATGTGCTAAGAACGTAGCCAATATCCTTTATGGAAGTTATCCTGAGATCTGAAATGAATGCAGCAGCAAAACTCAATTTTCATTTTTACTTTGTTTTAAAGCCAATACATGACATTTTTAGCTCAGCTATACATTGGTTTGGAGAGCAAGACTGTATTTAAACATTTTTGGCAAGGACACGTCTCAAAATGGTCATGAAAGAGCTGATGAGATTCCATCAATACACATTAGCTAATAGAGAAAAAACCTAAGTAAATGCAGAAGGAATAAATATCTATTTTTAACTGGTTAGTAACCAATTCTGGTAGCATACAGTCCTTTTGCCTGCAACTGTGGGTTCTAGTCAATAAAACAACAGTTCGTGTTCTTATATATAAAAATGTGTTAGCATATGTTTGACCAAAAATGTAATATCAGCTTTTTGGCACCTTAAGTGACATGAAAACGTGCTGTGAATTCACTCCAGAGGTAGAGTGAGGAAGCTGACATAGATAGCAGAGTGTGAGGAAGACACAGACAAGTAAAATGCATGCATCGTTCACTCACAGATACAAAAGAGTCAGTCCTACTTGGTACATATAGATATAGATCCAAGCCAAAATTTTTATTCCTGGACCACAGTCCAAGTCTATGGCTCAGTGCAGTCCCAGAGCTGATGGAATTTCAGGGACCACAGAGGAGATTGTGTCTAGTGTTTTTGTTCAGAGTAATTTGTGGCAACTCATAAATATAATCCCTGTGCTAACACTTGAATGTCTACCAGACACTTTAGCCTCCAGTAGTATTGCTTCCTGTTCTCTAGAAGTCCTTGTATTTACTGATTTATCACAGTTATGCATAGTACCTGTCATAGGAAGAAGCTTCTACTACATTTCTTTGACGAAAAATTTAATACCAAGTACAATGAAATTCAGGAAGCATAGATATTTTTCTAAAGTGACAAAATGAACCCACGAATCAGTTAATTTACTTGTACTACATAAGGGAGACTGAGCTACTTAAGAGCCCCACTTTTGTTGCACTCTGTAGTTTTTCTTGTCCTTTGTTTAGACAAAGACCTGACTTCGATTGACCCTTGAGAGGAAGCTTAGCTGCTGTAGTTTGCATTAATGTATTAGTATTTTGAATCTTTGTATCTGTTGAAAGTCTGAGTTTCGAAGAGGCTCTGACATTACAGATAGAACAGACTCATTACCTGCCTTCAACAGATGTGCTCTTTCTTGGCCCTGGAGTTTAATGAAGGCACATCTTCCAGGTCAATAAGGTATTAAAAGTTGGAGATATTACTTTACTTTCAACTAGGATACTTAAAAGCTGGACCAGATAGAGATTTTACAGGTCAGAATCAAAATGACAAACAGCATTTTGTCCATTTCAAAGCTCTCGGTTAAAAAAAAATTAGAAAGTGTAAGGTAAAATAAACTGAAATGTGATATACCATGTGCTGAGAGAAGAGGAGTTGAAAAAGTGAATTACAGCTTTCTCTTCAGCATTCCCTTCCTCTCTCCTTTACTTCACCCTCTGTGTGAATCAGTTTATTCCCAATTATGCTTCCATGGAGATTTTCTGGACAGCAAGAGCAGGAATTCTATTTACTCTTAGTAAATAGAGACAAGCAGGACCCTGATGAAGTCTGAGAGATCTACATCCCCTCCAACAAGTCAGGCTTGACCTGTCCTCTCTACCTGCCCACCTTCAGCACTGCCGGTGGCTGCTCCTTCTCCAGCAGCAGCAGCACAGCAGAGCCACCGGCTCCGCCGCCAGCAGAGCTCACAGATCATCACGCTCATTAACACAAACTGAACTCGACTGAGACTCAAATTGATATACCAGACAGTCAACGGCAGTTGCTGGGGAACCAAACACTCCAACTGTTCTGTTGCCACCACTGCTGCTGGGGAGGAAACCTCTGGGCAGAGAGCTGGGGGCAGAGAGCTGACGAGCATGACTTCTTAGGTTACACCAAACTGGACCACCATGGAGTCTTTGGAAGTTCCTTCTGTCACTGTCTGAATTGCCCTGGAACAGGGTTATAAAGCATGTGTGAGGCCAAGGAAATCTGTTCTGTCATGCTTCTTTGCATGGGTAACTGAAAACCCACAGCCTTACTCAACCCCTCTCCTCAGAGTATTTGTGCTCTCTGGAAGGAGAACTGCCTTCCAGAAGCCAGTGCTGGTGACAAGGGACCAGCTGGCATGCTTGTAACCCTTTACTTTTATGCAGGCAGCCTGCCAGGCTGATCAGGATCTAAATTTAAGTGTGCTGCTTCAGGTATTGCGAAAACAGTGTGTTTCTGGATCACTAGGGATGCTGGGCAGTGAGCCATCCTGAGGACCAGGAGCCAGAATGTTGTCTGTTGGCATGTTCTATGGAAAGCATACAGTTGAATCTTTCTTGGCCACTTATCTCCCATTCCAAACAAGGGGCAGAATTTTGAAGTATTAACCCTTCTAAATATTTAGGAGGAGGTGCCACAGGCATTCGTTGACTATTTCAGAATAAAAAGGCTGACCCACCGTGTAAGGATGGAAACTTTACTGGTCAGGATGCAAACCTTACTTGCACAATATATGAGGGTTTTTTTTCACTGATCTCAGTGACTTTTTGCCTGCTGATACTTAAAAAGGACCTGACCCACAGTTTTCCAGAGCTGTGAGTATGGGATCAGATCCCATACACTATGTTACAAGCATCTCTTGATGACTCCCAAAGCACTTGCAAACACAAAAGAAAATAAAATATGAGATGAATGGGAAGCTTGAATGAAATAGAAATTGTAAACCTTTAGGCAAAATTTCTCTCTGGAGATTTCAGAGTCTCCTGTTGCTAATAGGTGAGGATCACATGGCCAGTGAGGATCACAGGCAACGCCACACCAAGATCAAAACATAAACATAATTCCCATGTTATTTTAACTAAACCAGGAACAAATCTGGCACCATTTGACTCTGGCCTTTCAGTTCTGAGACGGGGCAATAGCAGTGCTCATGCCAGCTGGCTATTTGCTCTGCAAGAGTCAACAAGTTTCTTGACATGCAATGTTCTTCTATCTCATTTGTTGATTGGAGCAGTGAAATATTTATGAACTGCCATCAGTGTCCAGCTTTTGAGTTTTGACCCAGTAAAGGATAAATATGGGACAATTTGCCTTTGGCCTTTCACTTTGGCCAGTGACCAGCTTTCTGTCTGTTTGTGGTTTCAACTGGACGGGGAAACAACCGTCCCCTAGGTAAAACCCTTTCCATATCTATGACTTACTTCAGAAATAAATGATTTTAAAACCAAACACATTGAGTGAGAAACAAATCCCACACAGTTGTCCAATGGCCTTCGACCTCCTAATGGCTTGGTGCCATCTGGCTGCCAGCTGGCTACTTCACTACATGAGGAAATAAGTTTCTCACAGACAACACTCCCTTCCATATTTAGTTCTACCACAAATGAAAAAGCAAACACACCTTTCCTATAACACCATTTCAATCCAAAAAATGGTTGATATTACACAGGTGCCTGTTGAACTTTCAACTTCATGGCAAACTACCAACTAGCTACTGCTGGACTTCACACTCCCACAGCAAAACAAAAACTTGCTCAGGCAAATCATTGCACAAGTCTTGCAACCTTAAAAGAAATATTCAAAAATGGAGAGAAAATAAGTAAATAAATGAAGAAATCAAATGTAATGGAAGGTATTGCAGACCTTTTGTACATGTTAAACCATGAGTAGAGATGCATACTTTTTGGCAGATATGAAAAGAGCTAGACTTTATACACAGGCTCCATAAAAAAGTGTTCCTGCTTTGTACAAAAACAGATGGGATGTGAAGGATTTTTACTTTGCTGTGGAAATAGTTCACAGCCTGATTCAGCAGACATTTGCCTGGTTCCTGGAAGTTGAGCAAATATGTGCTGTCAGGAGTAAGCATGCAAGCTTTCTAACCCTCCCAGCTGTCTACCAAATCTAGGACCCACGAGATGCATAAGGATGCCTTGGAGGGCTGAAGGAAGGAGACCCTGGGAATAGTTCTTAGGCAAATGACGACAGCAGCTTCCAGGGACTCCAGTGCTAGGCAGAATGAGTCTGGGCTAGGTAGGGAGCTGAATTAGAGGGTGATGTGCTGCTGCAGCTCATTTCCTTCAACAGGTGGGTGTTGCAATTATCCAAGAGTCCCTACATCAACATGTGCACTCATAAGAGATAGGTCCAGCATGGGAAATGCATCTATATTGCTCAAGAGCAATTGAACACCTTTATATTAGTCATATAATGACAGGACTTTATATAGATTTCATAATCTTTCCTTTCCTTTCCTTTCCTTTCCTTTCCTTTCCTTTCCTTTCCTTTCCTTTCCTTTCCTTTCCTTTCCTTTCCTTTCCTTTCCTTTCCTTTCCTTTCCTTTCCTTTCCTTTCCTTTTTTCTCTTTTTTTTTCTTCAATGGTGCAAAAAGCCAGACATATTTAATCAGCACTAGCTGTTTTAATTCAAATAATTTTTAACCCCACTGTGACTCTAGAATTTCCCCTTTCTCAAGACTCCATTTCCCTTTTTCATTCTGTGGCCCCTATAGTATGTAATGTCCACAGACAGTGAATGTATTCCCACCCTCTCTACACTCTGTCTGCCCATGAAGACTCTAAGGGTTGCAGAAGATGCAATTCTCCCACTCTACTTTCTCCATGACAGATTCTCTTCCATCCTGTCATTTGCATTTACAGCCTGTCTCCAAGCCTGTTTATAGCCAGAGAAGTCTTTTCATTGACTTCTGTGGGCTTTGAATCAAGCCTTTATAAACCACACATGTACCCAACAGGTATTTATTAACATGAGCTGGCTATGTACTGTATGCCATGAGTGTGGAAAAAACTAACAATAACTTTACAATTACCCACCTAAGCCCTCTAACAGGCTCCAAAGGCAGGTCTCTTCGCCAAGCAAGCATTGAATCAAGTTTGACATTTCTAGGGTAAATCATTTTTGTGTTCTAAAAACCAAAAAAAGGGCTAGGGAAAAAGTCCAAAGAGTGAGAACATCCCCATTTTTGGACAATAATATCATTCAAATGTCCTATCCAAATGGCTTCAAATGTTCCAGAAACAAATGTGCATTCTGGGATAAGACCGCTGACTGCTAGGTAAAATTTCAGGTGGGTCTGGTTGAGGTTGTTAAGATTAAGCAGGAGTTAAAATGGGATTAACAGTGCTACTTTTTTTTTTTTCTCCTTTTAATTGCCCACAGAGATGTTAGTGTTACTCTCAGTCTTTCCAGAATGCTTAGACAGCTCCAGATAGTAATGTCTTTATATTTTGACTTTATATTCAGAGATTTTGGTTCTTTCACAGACTTTGCCTTAATTTATCTTAATTTTGAATTGTAGAACATGAAATTAGATTATATTTTTTAGTCTCTTCTTGAACTGAATGGGTGGAGCCTGAACTATCAGAGAGGATGGCCCAGAGGACCTGGAAAACCCCCAAATCACTGTGTATGTGAGGTGTCACAAAGGACTTTCCACACTTTATCAGATAATGTCTCCAAGCCAAAAAGTTTGGATCCAGACCTAGATAAAAAATGCCTCCAAGGACAAGTCTGAAGAGCTCTAGGGTTTCCATCCAGGCCAATTTCTAGCTGTGATGTAAGACAAGGATATTTCCCTTAACATTTAAGTTTTGCATCATCAGATCTCTCATGCTTTTACTTTTTCACTTTTGGCAGCAAATAAATCATTGTAATATTAGCTGTACTACTTTGGTTTTGCCTTGTACATGTAGCTCAGTGTGGATTGGTCCTAGTGAAATATATATCTCTGAGAAAGCATTTGGGGACAGGTATCTGCTAACAACTAGTTTTGTCTTGTTCACTAAGGCCAAAATTCTTTAAAAGTAGATGTCAAAATTATAGTTTTCTGAGTCCTAAACAAGTATTTACACGAATATGTGTATTGCTTTTAAAAAAAAAAGCTTGGTTATGCTACACTCATCTTTAGCAGTCCCTTTTGAAAGTCATGGCTGAAATAATTTGAAGTATTGTCCATAGAGTGTGATCACCTTTCCTTCATTTGCTGTCTCCCTGGAGACATATCTACCCTGGTCATTCCTTATTCTGCTGCTTTAGAAATTCTGTAGTTGCAAGAGTTAAACACAGGACTGTAAGTTCACAGATCGAAAATACGTATTTTTTGGCAGGGCAAATGCACTCAGCAACTTCTGCGTGTTTGTGCTTTGAGTAAGGAGGCCACCTGCTTCTAATGTTACAGGAATATGTTGGCTAGTGGAAAGGCAGAAACCATTTTGTACTAATTGAATAATCTGTGTATCTTATCCAAATGCCAGGAGATTGCCTCTATCCCACAATTCACTTGAAGTTTTGATGACATATTTAACAAAAAAAATAAATAAAAAAAATACATATACAATCCGAAGTCACTTTCCTGTTTGGTCCAAATCATTTTATTCATAGTACAGAGTGATAGGAAAATGGATATTGGATGAAAGAAATGGTAAATAGGAAACAATTGTTTGCTTGGATTACCAAGGCAGTGTCTGGGTAGGGTAGTGTTTGGCAGGTAGGCATGTTCAACTGTTTGGCACTGGCACATGGAATAGCAAACACATGGAGCAGTTAAATTCTAGCTTGCATTAATGATTTCATTGTCTGAACTAAATTTGTAATGTAAATCATTCTGAGGTGCTCTAAGGCATTTCTATTCTTAGAAGAAAAGTCACAAACTGGAAAGTACGTCACCTTTGCAATCAGCACCCCCTTTAGCTTGTAATGTGGAACACATGGCGGTTGAAGAGGTTACAGTGTTACAGAAATGTCATTACAGAATTTCTCTGTGTTAACATGTATCATCTGTCACATAATTGTTTGTTTTACAACCCATACCTATAATGGGCTAAGTGGGGACTATTTATATCAGTTAACAATGAGTGCCTTTAATTAGTATTTCATGCAACTGGAACATGTTAAAGATTCTGACACAAATCTGGCTTGGGTTGCTAAATTCCATATGAATTTCATTATGAAATTGCTAAGACATTACAGTTGCTCAGGTATTGAGGTTTGTAAGTGCACTTCATCTGTTACAAAACTACAGCAAGTCAGATGTACGTTAAAGAAAAATCTTCCAAACAACAGCTTGGTATCTGATTAGTTGAATGAGAGTTTAAAGTAGAAAAATCTTATGACTTGAAATGCATGCCTGTATTCGCTCTAAAACTGCAAATTTGCTAACATTTACACAGCCGAAGCATTATATAAAATGAAAAAAGTTATGACAATGGAGAATCAGATTGCGCACAAGATTGATAACGAAAATTTATTAAAGATGGATCAGTCAGCAAAGAGATTTATGAGCTCTTGCTAGACTGTAGAATGCAAAGATGATCTTTTGCTGATAGTCATGACCGAGTGGTTGCACACAAATGTCCTATACTTTCTGAGTGATCTTAATAAGTAAAATATTTAGCCTGAGACCCTCACTTGCAGCTCTATCTCTTTTGGTGACTGAGGTGGCCAACGGGACATTTTGGAGCTTCAGTTCACACTGAAGGAGACCCCCATCCCCTGTGGGACTTTCATTCATAGGCCCTCACGAATTTGCACCATGAAGAATGTGCCAAGGAGCAGTGTAACATGCAGAGAGTGATGTGAGAGGAAAATGTGCCTGAGGTTACCATTTTAAAATTTGGATAGTGTCACGGTCCTTCAGACTGATCGAAAGAACATGCTAAAATGAGGCTTATGTCAAAATTAAAACAGTTCAGGAGATTAAGAGTGGGAGAGCAAAGGATGACAGGAAATCCCAGCAGCTTCATGCCTCCACATTATTCTTCTCAGATGTAGGGGCTGAGGCTCCATTCCTCTGTGTGCCTCAGTTCCTAAACCTAATGCTGCTTTTTTCCTTCCATAACTACATTAGACTTGTAAATTTAAATTGTTATGACACATTAACTCAGCAACCATCTCTAGAACCTTTCTCAAAGCTTCCTTCAAGATTTTGAGATGCTGAACTAGGAAAGAGAAGCAGCTCAGGATGTCTCATTTTTCTCCTTCACCGCTTGTATCAGCTACCTGTACCAGCATTGTTTAAACCATCTTCTGACAGGAAACTACATCATAATGAAATTATCTTACAGATACTTGAAATTAAATTTTTGGATCATATCTGATCTAGCAATATAAAGAATAAAATATTTTTACTAACAGAATGCCAGAAGCAGGTAGATTAGTCTAAATAAACTCACTCTAACTTCTTGTGAAATTACTAATTTGGAGTCCAGCAACAAGCTTTGCAGTATAACTGTGTATTTCTTTTCTGTTTTCATAGGCAAAAAAACCTTTTGTCATTTTAGTTTTTCTACACACAGCACATTAGCTGTCCTATTCCCCTGGACTGAGTTTAGCAGTAGGAAATATCTTCATGGTTTGTTACTTCTGTTAAAAGAAAGAATCTAATTCCTGAAAAGTGTTGTCAGTACTCAAGATAGCAGTAAAGCAGGTCCAGCAATGTCATCTCTGATCTTTTTATATTAACTATTTTTATAATTCTTTTAAATTATTTTACCAGCAGTTTTGTGTAGGAATTGCTTTTGTTTTCAGCTGTGAGTTGTAAAATTTGAAAAGCTGCTCTGACTTCACAATTATATTCTCCTACTCTTTCCATTCACCTGATTCTTTATGAAGTTCTTTGAAGACTTCTGTAAGTCTTATTACTAGCATTTGAGATAGTCAGAAAATATTTTTAACAAGAAATCATAAACAATGGGGGGAAAAAAGAGGATTCCATAATCGTCATGTGATTGCCTTTAATACCCACTTTTCCTCAGCTAGACACACTTAAACTTATATTATAGTTAGATTTACTCCTTTGTTAAACTACATTTTTCATGAAGAACTATAGGAAAGCTTCTTATCAAATTCCTCAGGCATAAGACATCACAAGAAATAATATCCAGGCTGTGTATGCAGTATACAGAAATATATAGGAATTTGAAGCACCGTAGCTGCAATGAGAGGAAATATCAAAATATTTGAAATCAAACAGTCTAAATTCTGTGCATGAGAGATTTTTTCTGGCGATTTTCAGACATATCCTCTTCTCTTTTCTCTTCTCTGCTCTCTCCTCACAAATAATTGTCTCTCTAAACTTGTTTTATGATTGATTGGAAGTCTGGAAAACAATAAAATCCACCTAGAAATTTGTGAAAGTCCCTTCTCAGGAGAAATCTGCAGAACATATCTTGATAAAAAGACAAATTTTAGGGAAATGGCAGGGACAACAAACAATGTAAAAAACATATAGAAATATACCTCTATATCT
>WEIV01005745.1:41337-58199 GCA_013390005.1 Calyptomena viridis | reverse complement strand
ATGACATGAGTAGTGTTTTTAAAACCCTAAGAATAAAGATAAACAAGCTGATACTGGTTAGCTAAGTTTTGGGTACTGGAAATATACTTCCCATAGAAGGTCAATTTGTGTACTGTACATTGAAGGAATAGGGATCACTAAAGAAACTGGTGGGAAGTCATGCAGCTGATTTGCAAGAAAAGATTGCAGAGTAGCATCAGGGCTTGTTCCCTTACAATCTGATGAAGACTATGAGTGAGTAGGAACACACTTGTTCAACAGAGATTTCAGTGTAAGCCTTGAAGGGAGTTACACTGGCAAAAAATAATTTCTGGGTCACTGTGGAGTTAAAGATTTCCCTGCTGGTCACAGCAAAGCATTTGTGCCCCAGAGAAAAGCTTCAAGATGTGATTTATCACCACATAGTGTTGTGTTTTCACACCGCTGTCACCCCTAGGAAGAGCAGTTTTTATCCTGACAAATGAGCTGGAATTGTACAGAGGTATCTGGCTTGACACTCCCAAGGACTGTTGCCCAGTTCTAGCTGCATCCTTGTGAATGGTGGGATGCTCATCTAAAATATTATCATAGCATAAGACATTTATATCCTTCCATATTGTCTGCCATATATTTTTCTCTATTATGTGTGTGGTTAGTTAGGTTTTTGTACCACTGGTGTGAATCCACACTCTTTCACACAGCTCAAAAGCCACTGGAAATATAATGTGAACAGTAGTTTGTAAATTAAATATACTTAAGTAGCAGAAAACTGCAGTAACTAAGGGTGATATATAGACTTGGAAGACTAAATCTAACTTTGTGGATTCAATTATAATTACAGCTGTATGAGCTGGCGCATTGGCAAGATGAACCTGCCAAGACTGGCTTACTAGAAACTGAAGGAAGGCTGACCACATCATCAAAGAATAGCTCTCTGATGACATAGTACCTGCAGCTCTCCAGCTGATGGCCCACAGGTCCAGCTGAAGACACTAGCTGCTTTTTTTGGGAGGCATCAAGCAGAAAAGAGGATGGTTTGCTGCCAGGGTCAAAGGTAAGATGGATATTTCCCCTTAGTAAGTTTAAGGAGAAAATCTAAGTCTCCAGAACAAAGAAGGGGAAATTACAGGAGTATACTGTATTTTGGAGGTATATGGATAGCTGAGGTGTGCCATAGCCAGGTTACAGTTAATTATTAGGGAGGAAAGGTTCAGAAATGCAGTGCTTAACACTCTCTCCTGCTCTGCTAAACTATTTATGAAGAGCTAACTATAATTAGAAATCCAAATTTAAAAAATAGTAAACCAAAAATTTACTTTAAAAAGTGGGCAGATGGCCAACTATTTTTACTGAGCAGCACTGGAATGTTAATGCGGACCATACGCAAAGCTGTTGTGAAAATACACCTCTTTAATGCTAATATCCAAATAGAATGAATGATAATTGCATTAGGCACCAATTGGGAGTCAGTATAGGTCCCTGAGAACTGGAAATCCACTATATGTTACAAGATAAATTGGTACTGACAGAACTAGTTTGACAAAAATTTTTTCAGGAAAAAAATATGGAGGGGAAGAGAAAACACAATTTCTCTTGCAGAATGAATGAAACTGTTTCGTCAGTCGGTAGGAACCAGAATTATACTTGTCTAATTTTACTTTATTAAAAATGCCTTTGATCTGAATTGCATGTGATGTCTATAGCTTCATATCAAATAATGGAATTTATGAATAGTCTACATAACAGCTTTCCCAACCTGGTTCATCCACTTGGTTAATATTTAAGAAAATAATCCCCTAAATCATCAGCCTGATTTTGTCCCTCAGCACATACCCACATAGAATCACAGGGAGAATTTATGGTGGATGGAATGTAACTATCTGACCTGGAATTTACCCAGAACATGAGGTTAATAATGCAAAGATTTTCAGGCATGTATTTCACTTACCAGTCACTATTTCTCTGTGGTGTTCCTGATGATGGGTAAGCCAAAATCACTAGAGTGAGAATTAATGTTTCAAAACTTGAATGCAAAGCTTACTGCTGTATTTTGGCAACAGCCACGTTGGAGAGGCTACATGGAATCAACCTTCTTGAGTAGTGGTTTCTCCTGAGCAAAGCAGATCCCCTTACAAAGAGCTGTGGCACAAAGCCCAGAGAGAAAAGCTTTGCTGGATTTGTGCTACTTTTCTCCAGAACTAGCCTGAGTGTCTCTGCATCTTTCTTCTAGAAAGGACAACAAATGTGAATGACTCTGGCTGGAGTCAATCAGGTCCCGCCAATGCTTTTAGCTCTGTCTCAGTGCTGTTATTAGAGGTAAAAGTGAAGCTGGTTATGGGAAGGACAAAGAGGATCTGTATGCATGGAAGAAAAGAAGAGAATAGAGAGGACAAGCTTTTTAGGTAACTTAGAACATCAAGTCAAGAGCTGTCAGGATGTGTTCATTAGAAGAGGAATTATTTGCATTTGTAATTCAAAAATAGAAGCTTTAGATTAAACTATCAGGTAAGATATTCAAGACAAATCTTTTTCATACCCACTCCCAGTATAACAGTGGAACTCACTGTCACTCAATGTCAGCATCTTCTGCTGAGTTGGAGATGTCCAGCCAGTTAGGGCTACCACCCACAGGCAAATCCCAGGCAAATGTGTAAGCCCTGCTTCTCCTTCCTGTCTGCTCAGAAAAAACTTTCTGGCAGAAGAAGGAAGAAATGTCCAGGGAACCCAGCATTAGGGTAGCCCTAGGTGTTGTAATGTACCTAAAATGGTTTAGTAAGCAAAAGTGAAAAAGAGGTAGAGATCTCCACCCACCTGTTTCTCTGTCACATACAAAAATGATGGTGTGTGTTACTAAATCCATGCCCTTACAGGAAAATCTCAGTGTGTAGTACACAATCCACATTGCAAACTGAATGATCGGTGGTTGGTTTGTTCATATCTATTCCATGCCAGAAAAAGAAAACATAAGCTCCTGGAAAACTTTAATGCTTTTACTGAAATCTTCATATTGTCTGTTTAAATAGTCAGGATTTTTGAAAGTAAGATGTAACAATTAAAAAAAATCTTGCAGGCAATAAAAAGAAATTATCTGGTTTTTACCTTGACATAAACAAAGCAAGTTCATTGTAGAAGTGAAAACTTATAGTTGCCTTGAAGTAAATATTCAATTTTTTTCATCTAGGATGTTGCTAGAGACTACTGTTTCAGGAGATGATTTCACAAAATGACAAGAATGAGGAATTTAAATCACCTGTAGAAAACAATGTTCAAAAAAGAAAAGATATTCAAGAAGTGTTCAAAAAAATTTTCTCTCTTATCCCAGATTCACACCCCTAGAATTATAAGATGTTAATGATGATAAAGAAAAAAAAAATGTAATAGGGAGGAAAAATAGTGGCAAGTATGAAAATTAAAATTCATCTTGAAAGAAGAGAAATGGAGTGAAAACAAGCAGTGAAGCATAGTATTAGACAAGGAACTGTGGCAAAAAATTATGAAAGAAGCCAAAGAATGCAAGGAGGAACACTGTCAAACCAAAGTGTAATAGCACCAAGGAAAACCTGTGAGTGTCCATCCCATCATGTAGCTGGAAATATTATTCCAACTGATACTAGTGACACAAAGGAAGCACAGTTCAATGGGTATTCCCACTTTTTATTTAGGATAGAGCTGGAGGACACATTCTTATCAAAGGGCAGTGCTGAAAATATTTCAAGTTCTACAGCAAAGCAGGAGGCTGATAAATCACTAGGTGAGGATAACAACACCTGCAAGTGGGAAGAAACACATGAGCTGTTTGAAACACTGAAGAAACTGTAGAGGTGTAAAAGAAGGCTACAACTGAGGTAACACTGTGAAAGTTTAAGAATGTCATTAGTCCCTGACAGAATAATGTAATACATTTGCAGTTTCTTTAATAAAGAATTAAAGTACGACATAATAGCAGAATGAAAAATTAATGAAAATACATCTTGTTTGATGGTTTTTTTTCTTCATATCAGGTCTGTACTTTCATATCTTTGATGAAATTAAACATTCAGTGATAATAATGTTGATATAGACTTTTACAGGATGTCTGAGTTGGCATTTTCTATTACTTTGACCAAGAAACATATATGTAGTGAATTCAGAGTATTGCTCCATTAAATGAAGAATTGGTTAAGGACCCATATGCAATTGTGGACAAGGAATCACTTGTGACACATCTCCGATGAAGTCCTACAAACTTGAATTCATGGTCAACCACTACTTTAATGTTTTTATTGATACACTAGAGGAAAACAATGAATTGTTACAGGAAAGAATGCTTAATAACAAAGACAAAAAAAATCAGTTACCTTGAATAATCTGCTTTCTGTGACCAGCTGTGGGCAACTGAAATGGTTTTCAGTAGAAGCAGAACATATTTACAGACTAGGGAAGAAGTAGCTCTGCACATGGCTTGTGAGTTGTAAAGGATAAACAGCTAAAATCCCCAGTATAGCATTGAGACCAAAAGGATAATACAGTTCTTATATATAAGAGGAGAGGAATCTGAAGAAAGCTAGAGAATGTTATGTTAGCTCTGCTTGTGGTGATGGGAACCACTACCAGAATGTTGTGCTTTGATATGAAGTTAAATCCTGTAGAAAATTGTGGAGGTAGAAAGAACTTTCACATAAAATTATATGATGGTGAAAGATATTTTAAAGATAAGTCCTGGGGACTCTGGTCCACTTGAATTAACTGCAAATGAGATTGTCGTTGTCTTATCAGGATTAGTGACTAAAAAAATACAATCAAATACAGCCTTGAAACAAAATGGAAATTTTAATCTTTTGTGGTATAATTGATCACTGAAATTACTTATAAACTTTGACTTATTTCCTCTGTCCCTGGAAAGCATTAAATTTTGCCAAGTTTTTTCTAGTTGAATAAAAGTAAGTTGAGGAAGATTTGTTCTATACTTGTTGAGCCAGTGTAGCTAATTATACCATAACATCTTACACTGTAATGTCTCAAACTGATAGTTCTACTTCATTAATGTTTTTTTTTTCTGAAATGCTTTCCCAATCATTTTCCCCATGGTATGGATTCATGCTCAGTTTTGAGGTTGGCTATACTTATCTGTGACAACATTTTGCTCCAGAATGTTTGCAGTCATTGCAAACTCAGTGATAGATGCCTACATGGATAATCATCTGAAACAAATTTGTACTGTAATGTAAACCTGCCTGTCTCTCCTTCACTGGAGATATTCAAACACCACCTACTCAAGGCAAATCTCCTTTAACAGGGGTGTTGGACTAGATAGTATCCAGAGGTTCCTTCCAAGCCAGTCATTCTGTCATTCTGTAATTCTTGATTCAGTGAGCACAGAGTTCTTGTGAGCAGTGCAATAGCAAATTTAGAGTGACGGATTAGGTAGAGACACAGATTAGATCACAGGGGACATCTTCTATCACCAAGTTTCCTTGTTTTCCCTAATGGGAACTCTCCATAGGTCCTCCTAGTGTTTATGAACACCAGAGCTCAACTAATCTTTGGAATTACCTGTGAAATGTAAATGTTAACCGTTGTTACTTGAATGAAAAGTCACATTAGAGTAAGATACTTTGGACAATTCAGTATTTTTCATGTAATTCTGAGCTCCTTTAAAGACTCTATGAAATCCATCTCTTGCGAATACTGAAGGGAAGTCAGGGAAACTCTGATCTCCTTGATACTTTCAGAGAGTAGTCAGTGAGCAGAACTCTGAAGCTGTCTGTAAACCACTTCTCAGGGTTTTCAGGACCTTCCTACACTCAATCAGAGAGGGAGACCCATTGGGTAGAGATCCTTTGGGAGGGCAAAGCTCTCTATCTCCAAGCTAGTGAAGACAGGGAAGAAAAGTGAACAGAGGGACCTTCTGATGTGTTGCGGTATCAGTGTGGGAAAAGAAAGCAGAAGGAAGCCAAGTGCACTAGAAGCAGGATGTAATAGAAGGTGTAAACAAATGAGAATCAGCAGCCTCCAAGAACAGACAGTGTGCAGGGATGTTGTCTTCTGGGTGCTTCTGGAAGCTACCAGTGCAGCTAAAAGGACTGAACCATCAAATGTAGTTCCTTAGTCTTCCAAATCAAGGTCAGCTTTACCCCAAAGTTGTATCAGGTTCAATCCAGCTAAAACTCCTTTAGGCCAAGATTTTCAACCTAACACTTCTGGATTGCAGCACATTGTTCAATTGTCTGCTCCCTCTCTGGCCCTGCTACAACTTCCCTTTTTGTTAGTGAAACTGTCTCTGTGGCAATGCTCCCAACCAGGGAAATTATTGGGTTGCAGTGTGGATGACAAATAAATTCATTTTTTTTCCTTTAAAAATGCTAGTATACAGATATGTCTGAGAACCCATAAATAGCTGCAATAGCAAAAGTGGATATCTGATCAAGTCCAGAGAAGCAGAGGGGGTGCGTGGAGGACATCAAGCAGAAAGGCTAGGAGGGAAACAGAAAGGGATATTTTACCCTAACGTTGCCATGAAAGGCTTCATAATGTGAGTTTATCTGCACTTAGATTGTTTCTTTCTCTCTCTCTGATGTATAGATACACATACACAAATACACCTCTAAAAAATAGCCAACAAAGCCTTCCTCCAAGATAATTCAAATTCCTTAGTGTTCTTGGGTGTGCCTTTGTTTCAGCTCAAATACTGCTATCACATCATAAATGAGCCTGTTTCTACTATCTTAAATGAAGAGTGACGGTCACACCCAGCAGTTCCAACTAGATTTAACCCAGCCTATAACAGTATTAATCCTAGAGCACAACCATAAGCTTCTGCACATGTTTCAAATAAGGGCAACCAGCGTATACCCAGCACAGTTTTACAAGACGTTGTTCTAGTTCCTGAGTGGATAAACTGCAGTTTCAAAAGCTATTTTAGCCTGAACAGGAAACCAAATTATAATAAAAATGACATGCAAATCCTGTTTTCACTACAATGTTTAAAGCAATAAAAGAATAAACTGAGTTTATCAAAGTACTCTGCAGTTAGCCCCCTTGATAGTCATGTCAGCCCCCATCCCCACCAAGATCAGGTACAGAAGTTGAACAGTCCCTCAGCAGTCCTAAAATAGCCTTCTCTCAAAGGAGGCGCTTCCTCAGGAGGAGTGGACCTATAGTAGCACCTATAACAAATCCTTTGGACAAACAGAGTGGTGAGCAGAGACCTCTGCATTAGCCACTCTTCATTTTCCATGTGGCTAAAATCAGTTATTTCACAATATTAGTAACCTGTTAGGACTTCATGTGATTCTTTTTACCATAGATTTCCTTTTCAGTGTACTTTGATTAAAACAGAGGAAGGGCTATATTTTGCATGTCTCTTTTCTACACAACACACTATACAAAACATAGAAGTAAAAACAATAGGGCACAGACATCAGGATACTTAAACCACGTAAAAGATGAAACGTATATTCCTACATTGCAGAGATACTTTAGCAAATACTCCCCCTCACTTGGTAATGAGGAAGCTTGTTTTTTTGATAGGGGTTTGAACAACCATTTGTATCCCTGAAAACAAGAGACACAACCTAGAAAAAACTGACACAAGTTAAAAAAGTTGCAATGCTAACATAATGTTTGACACGGTTTAAATTTGTGTTTTATGGAAATCTACTTGTTTTTATGTCCTTGTTTTATTAAGGTGGCCAGAATCCAGTGAAAGCTACTATAGAAGCTAACACATACATGAGAATAAGATGAAGTAGAATTTGCAAAAAACCATTGAAGTGTTGGGCAAGGTAATGTGAGGACTCCATTTATTTCAGGTTTTTACCCTTCTTTTTTGCCCATCAACTTATCCACAGTTTTATGATAGTCTAGAGTTTAGTCATCTCATGCTTCTTTAGCTGAGGTCATTTTCTGGAGAATTTGATTTTTTCCCACCAGTCTAGATCTTTGTTACTGTGTTAAGGTATTGGTTTCAGCTTTCAGGCAGTGGGAAAAATGCAGAAGCAGTGTACCAATGCAATGCTGATTTCCAACACGGTCCCTTCACGTAGAATTTGCTGGATAGCATAAGTGACAGTTGTCTACATTTTTTAACTATTTCAGTACTTGCTGATTAAGCAGGAAGGGCCTGTTAATGTTGTAATGCATTACTTCACACCACCATCCTCCTGATTCTCAGCAGCCCACACACATTCTCACAAATCTTATTCCCACTTCAGTGATGAACTTGTGCTCTTTCGAATTCAAAATAGTAAGCACATTCCACAAGGAAATTGTAGGAACAGCATAAAATTACATTTAGTATCAGAATAAATAACACAAGGACTGTATTACAGGCTACATCATTCATTTTACATTTAGTCATGAAAACTTCCATTATTCAATTTAAGTGAATGTGTCACATAATTTCCAGACTCCTGCTCCAGAGAACTGGAGAATCCAAATTACTTATTTCAGAACTTAGGTCCAGCTTCCCATTGAGCATTTGGGTCCTGGAGCACATAGAAGATCTTGGGCAACTTGTTGGTTCTGTGGTAGCAGCTGCAGCCAGCCAAGAGGTTTTTTTTTTCCTTCCTGCTGTGTTTGGCAAGAAGAGCACAACCTTTCCTGTCACATGTGGTCCCTGCTCAAGTTATCCATACTTTTCTTGCCACAAGGTTAGATTACTCTAATGCACTCCGTGTGAGGCTACATCTTGAGGCCATTTGGCAACCGAATCCAGTGTGAGCGATTCAACCACCTGTTTATTAAGTGGAGCATCATGCAGAGAGGACATAAAAAAAACCAGTCTCCAAAATCTGCAATGGCTGCCAATAAATTTCTGGGTTGAGTTCAAGGTGTTGGTTTTAACCTATAAAGACCTAAGTGGTTTGGGACTTGGTTACCTGAGAGACTGGCTTTCTTTCCCCATGAAGCAGTGCTTTTAAAGTTGATATGAAGAGAGGAATTTGAGTTGATATCACTCAGGTGTAATAAGGCTGCTGGCAAGACTTCTATGGGGAAGGCCCTCTGCAGTGTTTTATTATAGGTTTACCTATTGTGAAATACCTCTGATTGTGAAAGAATTCAAAACTGGCCCACCAGTCTGTGTCCGAACCAGGGCTAGAAACACTCGTGCTGAAGCACATTGCTATGCTTTGATTTTCCTGTTTTTTAACTACAGTTGCTACTTACATTAAATGTAATTTGGTAACCCAAGTTAAACCTGATGTTAACAGCTGCTAACCCAGCTAAGGCCCACACTGTGTTTAGTATCTCTCTGAGGCATCAGTCTCTCCTGACTATGTAAGATAGTACAGTACCTAAAGCACTGTAAAAAAAAAAAAGCTTGCTTGCTATAGCAAGCCTGGCATTTTTCTTATTGGTGTGTTAGAGTCCAGTTGGATTATTCCTGACCTTTAGACCTGTGGACTACATCTCTACTAGTAAATACAATGGCATAGTTGCTGTTCTCCAGCATTTAAGTGTCTTGGTAAAGGTCATATCTCTAAGTCTGAATTCCCAAACTGACTGGTCTCACTGTAGTTGTTTGACCCTGGCTGGATGCCAGGGACCCACTAAAACCACACTTCTCTCTGAAAACGGGCAGAGGAGAGAAAATATAATGCAGGGTTTCATTATTTGAGATAAGGTCCATAAGAGATCATCACGGGTACTGANCTGCTCCGGCGTGGGCTCCTCCACAGGCTGCAGATGGATCTCTGCTCCCCTGTGGTTCTCCATGGGCTGCAGGGGCACAGCTGCTCCACCAGGGTCTGCACCACAGACTGCAGGGGAACCTCAGCCCTGGAGCACCTCCTGCCCCTCCTTCTCCACTGACCTTGGTGTCTGCGTTGCTGTTCACATGTTCTCACTCTTCTCTTCTCTGGTGGCCATCTTCATGTAACCCTTTTTTTTTCCTCTCTTCTTAAATATGTTATGATAGAGGTGTTACTATCACTCCTGATTGGCCTGGCCTTGGACAGCATCAGGTCTGGCCTGGAGCCAGCTGGCATTGGCTCTGCTGGAAACGGGAAACTTTCAACAGCTTCTCAAAGAAGCCTCTCTTATAGCCCTCCCACCGCTACCAAAACCTGGGCACAGAAAAGCCAATACACTCACTCATGCTGTTGAGAGTGGCTTCTGATTGATGAGATCCCTCACAATGTGCCTGGGCACTGTGAGGAAGAGTGCTCTTGAGTATGGGCCAGAGCCAGGGCAAGGATCAAGACAGCAGTTAAGTTGTGTGTATGGTCATGTAAAAATGCTTGCCTTCAAGCTCTCAAGAGTTTAGTTTTCTAGTAGGGAAGTAGCCTGGAAAGCTGGCCTAAAACAGCCTTCTATGTTCCTAGGTTCCCAAATAACAAAGAATCTCAAAGATTTGATACTCCTGACACTGTCCTGGCCTGATGAGCAATGAGAAGACTGAGTTTACAGGAGAGGGTAGTCTTGGGACTTTACTGGATGCTTGTCAACAATGTGTCAATCTCCTTGAAGATATTTCTCCCTTTGATTCGTCCTGGTGGAAGAGGGTGGTACTGCTTTCATTGTATTCCTGAGGAAATAAAACACTGTGGAGACAGACTTATGCAGTCATATTGAAAAGACGATGGCTGAACCAGCAAATAAAATCTTGCCTCCAAAGTTCCAGACTTGGGACATGATCTAGAGTGGTCCTTCCAATAAAAAAGAGGTCACAAAAGAATAGGATGTGTCAATAGAAGCAAAAAAATTACTCTCTTGTTATTTCTTAACCAGAGAAGGTTGTGAAGTTTCTATTGATGAAGGTCTTAGGGAATACCATAGATATAGATGACTTCTTTGGGCAGAGGTATGCATTACATGGCTACCTGAAGTGTCTTTGAGGTGTATGATTCTAAATTCATGTTTTGCTGAAGTACCTTTTCAAAATATGACTAAAGAAATATTATTGCATCAAAAGTTGTTTGCACACTGGGGTGAAAGCTGATATAGGGCCTCAGTCTTCAGGTCCAAGAACAGTAGAGTTATTCTGGAGAGAAGAGAGAGTTTTCAGGGGAATTTAACCAGATCGTGGAATTAATTACCTTTGTCAGCACCCTTTGACCCAATTAAACTTTTCTAGAGACAATATCTAATATTAATTAAAAATAATAGATACTATCACTGTGTTTCACACTTTTTTTTGCATAAAGAAAGCTTATTATACATTTCTGAAATCTCCTGCAGTTTGTTTTCAAGACTCCACTTTCATGAAAATATCTCTTAATCTGGATTAACGACACTAACACTTTTATTTTCATTATTCAAGATCCTTTTCTCACCTGCCTCCATGACTAGATTTTGTAAGTGCTCCCAACTGTAATGTTTAACATGTCATGAACCACTGCTGTTTCCCACTATATCACCTAGGCTGTCTATCATTTGAGCTACCAAAATATTGGAATTACTTTGACTCTCAGCTGTTTCCCTCTTGGGAATGGTGAATGGTAGGGTCTTGTGCTGAAAGATCTTTCAAGCATCATCACTTATCTCATGATAAGTTCTATCAGCTGTATTGAAGAGGTTCATGGTTTGTGAAATGAAGATATTTTCACAATAAGGAGGCTTACAAGTTCTGCCAGCAGTACCAACAGAAACAGTAATGCCTCTGAGCTAATCAAACAGGACATTGAAATTCAATACACTTCAACCATTGACGGTCCAAAGGACATACCAGACCCACCAGTGCCCAAAAACTTGAGTTCTCTGTCAAAGACTTACAAGCTTTGATGGCACACTCTACACTCCATTTCCAAGAGACAACACGAGGCACAGATGGGACTATAAAGGGTCCTCTCCACTGCTTGGTTGGAAACAAGTACAGTAGATTTGACAGGAACCAGCCCCTGCCTTGCCTTTATAATGAGTTTCCTCAAGCAGCATTGTTATGGTTACTTCTATTTTGGTGATGCAATTGGCTTGCAGATGCTGGCTTAACACTTTTGTTTTCTGCTTTCTGCTTCAAGTAATTGGAATTTAATTCATTCACATTTTAAAAACTCTGACCAGAGCATGGTACTTGGCTTCAGTCTCGTCTTTTCATTTACACAACAATTTCACCTTTCTTTCTGTATATCACTGAAGGTTAATGATCAGAGGCAAAGTTCAGCTATCACCAGACAGGCACTAAGGGAGTAGGACCCGTACATCCATATCAAGAGGGAATTTGATCAAGTTAAGTAATGATTAATAGGCAGTTTGAAGTCATTTGCCTATATTCCCTCCTTACTTTCATTTGTGTTGCTAATATCTGTAGCTGGAACTGAGATTGGGTCAATAATTCCTTTCCAAATATTTCAGCTTACAAGTTTTGTTTTTTCATTTTATCAAAAATCAAAGCTTTCAAGACAGTGGATAACTGATATGAAAAATGCCTTTCTTTTATCTTTGAAAGGTCTGTAGCCTGGAACAAAAATTAAAGTTTCTCAAATTTTAAATATTTTCTCAAAATAAACATGTAGTTAGGATTTTGAGGTATTTTGGAGGGGCTGAATAAGCACCAAAAAAAAAATTTTAAGTATTTTTTAATACTTTGTTACACGCTTTTTCAGCAGAGATTATTTTATTAAATTAATAATGGCTTCAGTGAAAATTGTGGTCAGTTCTGAGTGGTGTTTTTCAATTATTTTAATTAACTATTGTGGCCTATGCTGCAGGCCACATTTCTCCCTGAGCATGAGCAGAAGTGAGTCTCTGACTGGACATGACTTTGTTCCTGTGGTTGGAAAAGGAGAACTTTATTCCCAAGTTATTGGATATCTGATGTAAACAATATAGGATGACATATATAAGCTTTAACTGCGCAACAAGAGCAGGCAGACATTTTCTGATTTCCTGGAAAGCAGACCCTCTGCGAGGTCATCATCTGATCAGGCAGAGACATGTGTCCAGGGTTCTTCAGGCATATTGCCTGGGGAACCATGGATGCAGAGTCTGCCCAGTAGATATTATAGCCTTTGCCATGCTCTATATAGTTTTCTCTATATACTGTATTTCTCTGTATATTGTATTTCTCTCTATATACATTAATATATTCATTTAGCTACCCATAGTCTCAGTGGAGCATTTGCTGCTGAGAAATAAAACAGCCTTATCTCAAGTGACTGAACTGAGCAATTTTAAAGGACTCATCTGGAGCTCATTAGATGAAAGGAACTTTATCAAGTCATTTTCTTTCTCTCAGAACTGAACCTGAGCAGACTTATTTATTCCTTGATAACTAGAATAGAGAACTAATTCATGTGTCTCAGATAGGAACATTGAGATGACCTGCTAGTCAGGATGGACTGTCTCTATCTTCCACATGAGCATAAGAGGAGGTAAAAATTTAATGCATAGTCCAGGCATCATTGAAACCTTTTATTTTTGTGAACAACAACTGAGGTCTAATGAGAATCTTCTTCTTGTTTTTTTTTTTTAAATTAAATAAAGAACTTTGAAACATCTGTGTACCAGAATTATGAACATGTGCATTACAGAGAGAAAAATAACAGGACAATATTCAGCAGGTGAGGCATTACAGACATTATGGACTCTGTTAATGTTGCATATCTCTTGTGGAAGCATCAGGATAAGACATTCTTCAAGGTGTGAGGCATCTCAAGAAAAACAAGACAGCCAAGAGGATCCCATAGGTCCCTTCTAGCTCTAATCTTTCTAAGTATCAGACAGAGTGTAATACCTTTGCTCCAAATGTTCAAAGAACAAATGTGGCTGCTGGAGTTGAAGGGCTAGTGGGTAAGAGTAGACTGCAAGGAAGTATGTGATTCAATTCAGATAATTAAGTTTTTAGTTGTGTAGAAGTGATTTAAGATGAAGCATCAAGAATGTACAGCAGTAATCTTCAGTCATGCACTGCCCAGTAGTCAACATTCTCTTAGGCTCTTACAAGGTTTGCAGTTTATGAAAAACATTTAAGTGTTTCTGTTACACATTTTGGTTGCCATGTTAACTTGGCTTCCATCAGACTGCAACAAACCCAAAACACCTCCTTACATACTTGCTTTATGACATTTCATTAGAATGCCAATATAACAGTTTTATAGTAAATGTAGGATATGGCAGGAGACTAAAATAACACCATATTCTCTGAACACTTTAATCTAGGTTTAATAATTTTAAGGTTTTTAGACATTTGTAACTTAACCTGTGGGCATAATCTAGTAGTAACAGTGCTTGAGAGAAGTTATGAGCACTGCGCTCTGAGATTACAAGTGGCTCAAATAACATAGTGGTTCCAAGGGAAACTAAATCTTTTTAAAACCCTTCAAACATCAGTTTAAACTGTTAACTTTAATTTTATTTTAAATTCATGTTAGAGTAATTGCATCAAGCTGGGATTATGTGTGTTCTCTGATTCTGTCTTACAGCAATTCTGCCTTTTTTTAACCATTTCCTATATGGGTGATTCTTACTTGTTGCTTACTAATATGGGTTTCTCCCTCACAGGGTGTACTCAGTTAAAACAATATCTTACCAATGAGAGATTTTATGGAGCACTATTGGCAATACATGTAATTTATGCATTATGAGTGGAAGCATGCAATGCATAGTGTATGTGAGCATCAATTTTATTTTGCAGAGGATTTATAAATCTAAAAATAAGTGTTCAATACTAGAAGAATGGAAGATTATCATTATTACAGAAATACGCATTTTTCTTTTATATGGAAGATTGTTACTTTTTAGTGATTTGGGTATATCTTCTTTTCAAACACCCAGCAGGAATGGCAAAGGCAGCAATTTTTGCAAGTTTTGTGTATCAATGTGTGTCCATGTTTTGCTGCTTAACATGACACATTTTAAAGGAGTCCAAGATACAGAAATTTTTGGGCAAGCACCTCTGAAAATCACACATCCCTTTTAGCCAAAATATTTGTAGCTTGGGGGAATGAGAATTGTTTTGTGAATTACTGTAGGCTTCAAAATAGTCTTAGGGAGAAAAACCTCCAAACTTTATTACCTTTGTTTCACAGCAGAGGAAACTAAGAGACTAAAAGATTAAAGCCAAAATTGCCACAGAAGGAGTCAACAGAGAATGTGACATCTTGTTTCAACATTTTGATCAAAAGTCCCATTTCAGGAAGTTGAGAAGCCTATAGTGACAGAAACAAGAAAGCAGAGAACATTTTTTGTGTTAGGATAGAGGAATGTAGCATCAGGAATATCTCTCTCTCTGGAGAAGAAAGATAGGACAAACAGTAAGCACCAGTATTGTGGTCCAGCACCAAGAATGCTGTTTGTATATGAAGTACTTAGTTAACCTTTTGTCCAATTTTTCCATCTTATCTAAAGAGCTTTAATTCAACTTGATCTTACTCTGGGAAAAATTGATATATTAGACATGTCCTTCAAAAGAACAATATAAAACACTGCTTAATGAAGAACCGAGAAAATAGGCAGGTACCTAGAAGAAATTTTCTAAAAATCAGTCTGGCTTTTAAAGGGGCCTGAATGTGACATGCACTTCCATCAGTCCAAAATTAATGTGCAATTCATATACTTATTTGTAATTAATTTAATGTCTTGCACATAGAAGTTGGATGCTTTAGATTCCTTGGCCCTTACAAATTCTATGTATATTCTTCAGGTGCTGAGCTAAGATAGTAAAGGATGTATCATAAAAGGAAACTCATTTGTCTTCCATGAGTTGTGTGTCAGTACTGATGAATTTTGCAATTACTTAGGTTTTTGTATATCCTAAGCAGTATTTCTTCTAATTAATATTGGACATCAAGCACTGTATGACCTTAACCGTAAGTAGTTTGCTTTTCTTTGGAGCCCTTAGCCCCAGGAAAAATGCCCAGTGACCCTACACATAAGTAAGTGACTAAGAAAACACTGTCTTTTGCTTATAATTGCATGAACTAGTGAAAAAAAAATCTAAGAAGATGTTGGCTTCTCCTTCCATCCTTTCAGCTTCCCTCCATATCACAGCACCAATCTGAGACTTATCAGAAGCTTGCTTCAAATGAAAGGTGTCATTTCAAAGACAAGAATGGACTGCTCTGCTGAGGTAGGGGATAAAGGGAACTGGACAAAAAACAGGGAAAATAAAAGCCCAATATCTGGGCTTTGCCACAGACAGATTAGGTAGAGTGAACACTGGGGTTGTTTCAGTTTCCAGCTTTTGGCTGCTGTCCTACTCCATCTGTAGTTGAAGTCAGCCTCTGCCTTTACAGCTCAATGTCCTCTTGAAGTTGTGTGCCTAGCCCAGATTGTGTCTTTCTCAGAAGGAATAGCCCAATGGTCTCATGATCTGCAGGGCACAGATTAGACCAATTATTTGGTGTGTGAGAGCCTCAAGTATTCTCCTCTTCCTGATTTATAACAGGAATCTGAATCACAGTATCTCACTCCAGGGAGGAGACACCTTTGCTCTGTAGGTGAATGTGGGCTGAGACTCTCTCCCTAGCTTGCTTGATAAAAAGGTTCTCTTTGGGTTGTAGCCTGTGTATTAACTTAAAAAAGCTGGTCTCTAGACCCTTCTCCAAAAATATTTATTAAAGAATGTCTGGAAGTTGTGTATGTGTCCAGAAGAGACATTTTACTGACAATGTATGTATGCAAGCATTGACACATATTAGTGGCAAAACCCTGGATATCTCCAGAATGCATTCAAGCAGGCACCTTAGAGTTACAGCTGGATTTAAGTGTCTAAAGTGACAGTCAGACATCTAACTGTTGGGATTATTCATCATTTTTTTTCCTCAAAGTTTCTCTTCGAACTTCCCCTCTTACTGGAAAATCAGTATGTTACAAATAAGCATATCCCCAGCAGCTGGAAATAAGTTAAAGAATACTCACCCTGCAGTATATCAGGTCTTAATAAAGTCACTGACCCAAGTAAAAGAAACCTATAAACTTTAGTGCTGGCAGGTGACAAGCTTCTCACTGAACATATCTTCTTA
>WEIV01005745.1:1609-40903 GCA_013390005.1 Calyptomena viridis | reverse complement strand
TAGCCCAGATTGTGTCTTTCTCAGAAGGAATAGCCCAATGGTCTCATGATCTGCAGGGCACAGATTAGACCAATTATTTGGTGTGTGAGAGCCTCAAGTATTCTCCTCTTCCTGATTTATAACAGGAATCTGAATCACAGTATCTCACTCCAGGGAGGAGACACCTTTGCTCTGTAGGTGAATGTGGGCTGAGACTCTCCCTAGCTTGCTTGATAAAAAGGTTCTCTTTGGGTTGTAGCCTGTGTATTAACTTAAAAAAGCTGGTCTCTAGACCCTTCTCCAAAAATATTTATTAAAGAATGTCTGGAAGTTGTGTATGTGTCCAGAAGAGACATTTTACTGACAATGTATGTATGCAAGCATTGACACATNNTAAATTAGCACACCCTCCAGAATGCATTCAAGCAGGCACCTTAGAGTTACAGCTGGATTAGCTGGATTTAAGTGTCTAAAGTGACAGTCAGACATCTAACTGTTGGGATTATTCATCATTTTTTTTCCTCAAAGTTTCTCTTCGAACTTCCCCTCTTACTGGAAAATCAGTATGTTACAAATAAGCATATCCCCAGCAGCTGGAAATAAGTTAAAGAATACTCACCCTGCAGTATATCAGGTCTTAATAAAGTCACTGACCCAAGTAAAAGAAACCTATAAACTTTAGTGCTGGCAGGTGACAAGCTTCTCACTGAACATATCTTCTTAGAGCATGGGTTCTGGCTATGCTGTGTTTACACACTCCTCAGCCATAATATAATATATGTGTATGGACCACCCTCTTTTCCAGGTCTTGTCCAACCAGACTATAAGAGCAAAGAATCACAATTTGTCCCCACATCACTCAGCCCTGGAGGGTGTGCTAATTTATGTCCAAACAGCCAAAACACACACACAAAAAACCCCACACTTTCTCTCTAGCACACACGCATTTGTGTGGAGAACTACTCCCCTGACTGATGGAGAGAATTCACCTTGTAAAAACTTTTTCTGTCAAAACTTGGCTTTGAAATCTCTGCACAAACTCCTCTATTAAGCACCTTTGACTCTGTTTCAGCACAGACAGACCTCCTCAATATGTCCACTTGACCTCATTGCCTCAGCAGAAACCCTCTGCCAAAGATAGCCCACCGAAGGCAAATGCTGAGAAACAAAATAGCTGTTGTGAGATAGTGTCAGTGTAAAAAGCAAAGAGAAGGGAAAAAAGAACAAACTAACATAAGTCTGAACAGTCCTAGAATTGAGGAGGGAAAATCTTTTCCTCCTCGTTCCTGAAAAAAGGGAAGACTGGGAGTAAAATGACTGTCCATCTAAGTCTCATCTAAAGATTTTGGGTTTCTTTGAATGATTCCAGTTTTACTAATTCAAAAAAACATGTAAAACAATGTTTTGACTTTGGAGTGCTTCTCTAGGTAACCAAGACATACACAGTATCCTGAATAGGACTCCTCAGTACTGAGTCCAGAGTAAGCACTGTTGAAGTATAGACATAATATGCTCGATGCACAGTCACCCTTCTTAAAAAGTGGATGAGAACTAGGCAAACATCTCTTATTTTATTACTTGTACCTGGAACACTGGATCAGACCCACTCCAGCCTGAAGATGTCCAAACCTTCTGCTCCCAATCTGTGTGAAAGTACCCAAGTATTAGACTGCCAGTGAAAGAAGGCAATGTGAACTGCTCTTCTGTGCACACACACATACACACATATGCACATATACACACATGGCAACCCCCTCTGTGCATCCACAAATGGGGCTTGACCATGAAAGCAGGTATTGGAAGCATTCTCCAAGAACTGTGGAAATCACTCCTCTTGGTCCTTTTTTTCTGACACTTGTAAGAAATATTATCCTTTGAACTTAAATGGGACAAAACACAGACCCTAAGTGAATGGCATGGTACCAGGACTCACAGGCTGGGAGATATATACATTGAATGCAGGGCTAGTGAAAGCAGTGTAGACCAAGGCTCAGCTCCAAACCTCAGTCATGGCTACAGACTATCCATTCAGGCTGTTCTTACCTGTCATGAACACAGCAAGAGACTCCCCCTCCCTCTGGACATACACAGCCTTTCCTGTGAATGTGGTGGTGATGTGGTGGTGGCAAAACTCATGTTCTCATTTCTTTTGTGATGTGAGAAACACCATATCCTACAGAAGGGAATAGGAGATTAATAGGGATTAATCTCTATTAGGGATTAATATCTCTTATCAAGAGACCCTCTAACTCCATCCCTTCAGGAAATCTCTACCTGCTTAAAAGACAACTGCATAATCAATGAAGAGATGGCACAGGAAGGAAATTGAACTTGGACATTTTTTTTCTTGATTATGAGATCTGGCAAAGAAACTTAACCAGAGCCATTCATCCTCCCATCCTCAACACATAGCCCTTTCAAGTATGAATTCTACATATTCAGATCTTATCCTGATTAGCTCTGTTTTCATGATGAATGAATGGCAATGGTTATCCTTGCCAAAAAGAAAACCCCTTCAAATCATTAATCTCTAATAAAACTTAAAAGGCTCAAACATGTTCATGTGTTATTTGGAAAAATATAGTTAACAGAAGTCATTGAGTCATAACGCCACCCTCTCTTAACTCAACATGAATCAACTGATTTGGTGGGTTCAGACCAAGCCTTACCAGACAAGATTGTGCAGTGCAAAAGCTACACTCTACCCACTAGTATCACTTGGCAGAGCTTGCTGGAAGCATTGACAGAAGATTTATATATCAAATGAGGACAGGACAGGGCTATCCTTTTTACCGTCTTGTATCCTGAAGGCCCAAAGTCCACAAGCAATACAAGAAGGTGATTCTGTGCCAAATATAGCATGAATGTATTTATGTGCAGCAGATACTAAAGGAATGGGGTTTAAAACGGGTTAGATGAATAGTACTCTGTGATTGTCTCCTTCTTCCCACTAATTCCAAGGCAGCTTACTCCAGAAGCAACATTCTACATTGTAGATTTCTACAATTGGATGAGACAGTGCTCTTCGCTGTTGCTTTTCATACTTCCTCCTCAGAAAACAGAATTATTGCAGTTATAATTACTAGCGATAACCAGTGATCGCTCTCTGGGTAACTCAAGTTAAGAAAGGAAACAACCAAGTAAAGATAAACTGAAAAAAAAAAAAAAAAATTAGCTAATTTCCCTGTGTCATTGGTTTGTTTAGATCATACTAAATCCTATACATATATCAGAGTGGAAAATGATCACCGTGTATCTACTCATGTGCATGAGTATATTGCACAAGGAATTTAAGTCCAATGTATCTCAATGATGACTAACTTTATAAAGATGTAGAGATTGAAGGAAAACACCACTGCAGAAGACTACTTTGAAGTGACCCTTCAGCCTGACAGTCAAAATCAGGCTGTGCAGATAATCCAAAAATAATATCTGAGAATAAGCATTCAGCTAAAGATTCTTACTCATTTTTTTGTCATGATACTCTATAAGAATGTTTTAGCGACTGAAATTCTGTTTTCATGGAAATTTAGGGAAAGTAGGGGACCTATAAAAATGTCTACAGCTTACATGCCCCTGCTGAGAGCTCTAACACAAAGTATTGAGTCAAAGAAGAACAATAATATAGGATCAGAAAGTTAACGAACATGTGAAAACACAAAGCAGTCTCTATTGCAAACTGCTTGCAGCAATTTATTGCCAGATGAAAAATTTAATATGCCATTCATCAAATCATTTAAAATAAAGCCAGATTAGGAAGAGCTTCCATTCAGAATCCATATGTAAAATGTCACAAAGTGTGACATATAAGAGTTTCATCTGATATGAAAAGCTAAGCTCAGTCAATTATTCCCAAGCATCTCCTTTAGCTAAACAGTAGCTCTGCTAAATCCAGCAATAGTTTACCTAAACACTGGTTTTAAAAGTCTAAAGTACTAAGTTAGAACAAAAAAGTACAGATGAAGTATTTATTTAAAAAATAAATATATAATGGGAAGATCTTTGACAATGACAAAAAGGGTGAAAAGGATACCACAGTCCTGTAAGACAGGAAGTCAGGAAGGATTGTATGATCACTGGAATGCAATACTGTTAGTTCCTGTGAGAAGTAGATGGAAAATATTTAAACTCAACCACAGCTACAAACATCTGGATGCTCAACTGCCCTGTTGGATGAGAGGAAGCAGGTGCAGTCGTCCTCTTGGTCTGAATTAGCCTTACAGTGTTCATGGCAAACATTACTGGAAGGGGCTACTGGCTCTCAGGTGGAAATACGACCAATCCCAATGCAGTGGACTGGACTGTCTGGATTTCAGTGAAAGAAGTGGAGCTTAGATACAGTCAGCCACAATAAGAATCTCATCTTTGAAAATCATAACCTTTGCCATATTGTCTTTTCTCAGTAAGCCCTCTCCCTTGAGCCTCAATAAGATCTCTGTTGAGAGGGAAGACACTCAGCCAGCTTCAAACACAGCAAAGCTGCAACTACTGAGGTGTGCACTGACAGGCTGTATCTGTTCAGAAAGCAGATTTGTAACCAATATATTCAGATCAACTGAATTATAAAAAAATAGCTAAATTATACAACTGTCTGGTTTGTGAATAGCATAGTCTTACTTCAAAGGGGACTATATTTCAGATGGTGTGTGTTAACCAAGCCTATTTGTATGGATAGACGTGACTGTATAGGCAAACACTGCATAGCCATATGTCTTAGTCACCAAGTACCTTTGGAACTAAAATTGTTCTAGAAGCCACTATTAAGACCTCAATTTTAAAATGAAGGAGATACAGAAAAAGTTCACCAAAAGGAAGTTGGACATGAAGCATCCATCTTTCTGAACAGGGTTTGTTTACCTTAGGATATGAAAGCCAAGGAAGAGGAATATCAGTGAAGATAAACAGTTTAAATTAACATCAACATATGGGGTATACTAAACTGCTCACAAGATGTACAATGTGGAATGGTGGAATCTGAAATTACTTTCTAATAGAGATTGGAACATGAATAAAACCCCACAACAATTCTAAGGAACTTTGCTTAAGAAATCCATCAGAAGACAATTGTGCTGGTTTTGACTGGGACGGGGTTAATTTTCTTCATAGCAGCTAGTATGGGTCTGTGTTTTGGATGTGTACTGGCAACACTGTTGATAATGCAGAAATGTTTTTGTTTTTGCAGAGCAGTAATCGCACAGAGCCAAGACCTTTTCTGCTTCTCACCCCATCCCACCAGTGAGGCTGTGGCAGTTGACCCCAGCTGACTCAAGGGATGTCCCATACCATATGCTCAGTATATACCATGAAGAAGGGAAATATATATAAAGAGGAAGAAGAAGGAAGAGGGGGACATTTGTAGCGATGGCATTATGTTTTCCCAATCACCACTACATGTGAGGGAGCCTGACTTTCTTGGGGATGGCTGAACACCTGCCTGCCCATGTGAATTGGGGAATTAATTCCTTGTGGGGTTTTGTTTTTTGTGCACTTGTCATTTGTGAGGCTTTTATTTTACCTATTAAACTGTCTTTATCTTAACCCATGAGTTTTCTCACTTTTACCCTTCTAATTCTCTCCCCCATTCCACTGGTGGGGAGTGAGCAAGCTGCTGCAGAGGTCTGAGTTGCTGGCTGGAGCTAAATCATGACAAAAATACAAAACTGGATGTCCAGAGAGGTGAGGACCAAACTGCCTTGACTCCAGAAAACCATTTGAGTTCAGTTTATAGCCTTAGTTAATTCCTGTAACTGTAGGTCTCAGTTGTACCTTTAAGTTATTTTCCTTCCCTAAGGATTATGCTGAGTCGTGATTCAAAAGGCAGCCTCTGCAACTTCCAAAGAACATCAAGAAATGTAAGCATAGACCTCTCTCTTGGATAGCTATTTACAGGTGAGAAAAGCAGTGTTCTTCTTTCAGCTTTGGCCTTCTTTGGGAGGAGATGGTAATGATCACAGGATAGTAACTAGGCAGAAGTCATGATGTCTGACCAGAGAACAATCGTTAGTGAAAAGATAACATTCAATTTTGAGGCCTCGCACTTATCTTCAAGACATATGTTATGTCCTCAGCTGATTGTTTTCCATCAGAGTTAGAAAGAGTAGAGGAAGTTATTCTTTATCTAAATTTATCTAAAACATTCTTGGCCAATTACAAATGTTGTAGCACCTATATTACTGTTTATTCTTGGATTTCTTTCTCTAGCATTTGAGTATAGATGGGATGAAGACGTGGATAAGATATGCTTAAGGCACCTGCTGCTTCTGTTGTTTTGTAGCTCTGCTTCAGTATATTGCTTTCCTTGTGCTCCATGACTTAGATGAGTATTCTACAAGTATAAGCATGAAAGTCAGAAATCAAAGTTATTTTTTTTCCTTTGCAGCAAACTAAAACATGCATGCAATTGCTACAGAGCAACTGTTCAACAGAGACCAACTCAGTCTGTGCCACAGTAACTGATTTCTGTGTCCTATATGTTCATCCAAACCCCAAAACACTTTAGTTCAGGGCCCTGCTGGAGTTTGTTCAAATGTCAAAGGACATTAAAACCATAGCCAGCTATCACTGCCAACCATCCTTGGACTCTGGGCACCACTGCCACCTGCTCAAAAGACAGATCACTATATTCAGCTTGACATGAGGTCTCTGCTTTTCCTCAGTTCTTTTCCCTCACTTATTTATGCTTGAAGTCAGAAACCCATAACTTTGGTCCCACCCTAAATCTGCCTCCAAAGAGATGCTAGCAGTTTAGAAGCTTACCACTGCTTTATGTGAGCACAGTTTTGTGAAAACAGTCACAATTTAGGAAGTAATTTTGGCAAGATGACAGTTCCAAACAAATGCTCCCCAAATTGCTTAAAAATTGCGCTGTGACTAAACCAGAACAGAATATAACAGTAGCTGAGACAAGGCCAAGTTGAAGAAAACGCAGGCTGCCAGCAGCTATTTTCTCCTCTGTGAAATATGATATCTAATATTTTTCTTTGTATAATTCCTGGCAGTTAGGTGAGCATTCTAACCTAACTATCCCTTTCTGTCCCTTTTTACAGATGGATGTACCAGAACAAAGAATTGATCAAGTGCATTGTACAAAGCTATAGATGAGTTTGGTAGAAGCAGCTGACCTAATCCCACCCCTCTTCTTTTGTAGCCACTTTTGACCCTTTCTTCAGTACAAAAGCATGGGTTTAGTGTTCACTTTCTCCATTACACTTGTGACATCCTCTCCTTTAGTTGCTTCGATTGCATTTGTTTATCCTGCTGCTGTTCTCTGATCATGCTTATTACCACACACTGAGCAGAAATCATTATTTTAAAGCTAATCTTTTTATCAGACTACTTTCCCATTGTTTTCTAAACTCTTCTAGCCAATATTTCTATTTTGACTTCTCAGTATTGTGCTTACATTTTATGTTACGTACAAGCTTTTTCAATTCTTCCACTATTCTTATGTCCTACAACTTCTTTGAACTTCAGTACCTTCACCATTTTTGTCAAAATGGGGCTTAAGTCTCACCTGTTTCTCTATTGCTCTCTTCCATTTTGATGAGCTATCCATGTTTTTCTTTCCTTCTCCACTTTGTTGGCTACATTGATAGATGAATTTCTGTACCTTGCTATGTGCCAGCCTCATGCTGAGTGCTGCCCCCTTTCCTGTGACACTTGGTCACTGAGTCTGGATGAACCCAGTCTTCTCTGCCTTCTCCCTTGCTGCATCCAGAACTTGCTGACTGCAATTTTTTTTTTCCTGTGACTTTTGCATTCACAATCCCAATCAAGAAATTGTAAGCCCAATACAAGCTCTGACAAATGTTCACATTGTGTTTTGGGTTATTGTATAATGGTTTATCCAAAGTAGATTGAAATTAATGGGAACAGTCATCTAGTTTAGCTGACTGTAGGGCAGACAGTAAGGAGAAAAGGGCACATTATACACTTGACCTATTCAAGTGACAAAAAAATTCTGTTATCTCTACTAAATAGTCTAGTGTTGCTTATCCAAATGTCAGCATAAAAAAGGTAAGTCATAAGATGGTGAGCTTTACAACTGAGAGGTGTTCCCTTTCCCATTACAAGAATGAGAACTGTTTCTAATGAGACGTCAAAATCTCCAGTTACTCTTTAGTAACAGTAAATAAAAGTAGTAACAGCAAATAAAAGACTCTGTGGCAACACAAATATCACAAAAGAAACCACAAGGATTCCTGATGTAATCATAAGGGAAAGAAAGAGGATATATACATTTTTAAATAGCATTTAGCAAAACTCGTTCGTACAAAAACATGCAAGCCTTTAGAGACTATTATTCATGCTGAAACTTTTGATTAGTATTATTTTCAGAAATCATTGCAAAAATGTGTCACATGGAGATTTTCAGATGGAAATTGTTTTTTGCTTTAAGGCAGAAACTCACAAAAACAAAGTTTTAACCGAAGAGAGCATGAACTGTGAATGATTTCAGCTGCTGTGAACTGGTAAATAACGACTTTAGCAAATGCTGGTTGGAGAAGGGCAGCACGAGGGGGTTCGGCCAGCAGGTGGCGAGTTTTCTTCAGGATTGCACTTCCAAGAAGAGATTTTTTATGATCCCGTATGTTCGGTGATGCCCCGACTGTAGTATTCCTACAGTTTTACACACAAAAGCCTATCTCAAAATAACCTCAAAGGTCTGACCTCAAACCACAAATAGCAGGAAGTTCTCCGTTAGGGTTGAAATTCTGTCACTATTTAATCTTCCCCTTGGACTGAGGTATTGCAGCTTATTTGGTATTTAGGATCACATGATGGCACAAAGCCCCCCCTCTTAGATGACCTTTATCTTTAGCACTGCAGCATGGCTGTGTATGACAGAAAATTGTCTTTCTGACTTGACTCTTAACTTCCTTTCCTTTTGTGACTTTTAGTTGATCCCTCAGCATTATTTCCATGTAGTTTCAAAGGGAATTTATATCCTTTTTTGAAAGTTAACACTAAAAAAAAATTTAAAAAAAAGGGACTTTTTTTCCTATAGTGCTGGTGTATATTTAGAAGCTGCTAAAAACAGGAAAGCCATTGTGACTGATTATACAACTAAAACTCTATTTCCTTATATATTATCCTAAATAAACCATTTTAGGATTGTTCTAAATAATAAAATTCCCACCATATCAGTATTTCTACGTATTTTAGCCAGAAACTAGTTCTATATTATGAAAATAACATTTTGTGTTAAAATAACACCTTTCCACTGAGTATAAGCCAAGAAATTGAATCTACAGTAACACAGTACTGCAGTTGTTAAATATTAATGTCATTGAAGTCAATCATAAAAAGTCATACACTTTTCTGTGGGAGAAAGAATACTGGAACTTCATGGCTGCTTCGACATCACACAGTCATGTCAGCAGTGTACATGTGGCTAGAGACCAACTGGCCTCTGGTAATCATCATATTATAGAAGAGAGGTGGCACAGATGTGGTTTAGAGGACCAGGGACTGATGTAATTGAATTAAAAATGTCCTTGTCCCCTGCAGAGAGTTGGCCATTGTGCCTGCCAGCAATGTTGGTTGATGAGCTGCAGAGCTGCAGCCAAGGGAGCGGGCAGTGGAGCTGGGATTAGCAGCTATGGACAACACATTTGTTTGTAGTGGGGAAGGTGACCCCAGTGCATGTGTCTCTCAGTCCTGTAGTGGGTTCCCATTGCTCCATAGGAGCTGAAATAGTGGCAGTTCCAAATATTTGCTGAAACAGTGAATGGCCCAAATCTGTTTTTAAAGTTGACTCCCATTATTTCCTGGGCCAGGTTCTGCCCTCCCTGGATGGCATTCCAAGGCACAGGCCCAGGATATTTAAAATACCACCCACATTTCTGAGCTGTAGGCTGTGGCTCTACAGTCCAGATCCAACAGAGCTGCCCCAGGAGCCTGTACAAGGCTGTAGAGTGGGTTTGCACAGGATCTCCCCAGTCTTCAGCACCTCTTCTTCCTGTTATCTGTGCTGGACAGGCGTGGCAGCTGGTGCATCAAAGCTGCAAAGCAAAGCTACAAAGCAAAGTTCACAGTGCTGGGAATATTGTCGGAGTTCTGTGGCACAAATGCTGGTTGAATCTCCCCTCATGCTACTGCACATGGATTGAATGTGCCTTTGGGCTCCAGTGTCCAGTCTGTCGGGATGAGGGGATAGGAGTATTGACAATTCACTGAACTTACAGCCTTGTTTCACTACATCTCAGGATCTATGCAGTGGACAAAGCCAGAACAAGATCCCAAATAATTAGATTATAAAACCTAGAGTCCTGTTCCAGTTTGTATTGCTATCCTCAGTCCTTCTAATCCCAAAGGAGATGCTGAAGTGCTGCCATGAAATGTTGATGTGATTAAGTCCAAGGAAAAGCTTTTACAACTACTTCTTGCACAGAAAATGTTTCATTTTTCAGTTGTAACAAGATTATTGTCACAGAGGTGTATGATCCACTAACTACTGCAGGTATGTAGTTTATTAACTCTTGAAGATAAAACATGATAAAAAAGTAGAAATAGAAAATAGTTCTATCCATTCCCTAACCTTCAGGCTTTTAATTGAGATGCTTAAAATAGGGACAATTGGCTCTGTGTGCCAGTGTATGGTCTATTAAAAAAAAAAAAAAATTAAAAAAATGGAAGTTTCTCTGAATATGAGTCAGATCTCAACAGGGGTTGGTTTTACCTTCACTGTCTGAAGAATCTGGGGGAAAATACTCCTAAACCAGGTACAGCAACTTAATTAGAAGACTAACACATCTGGAGTAAGTTACAGGTATAAGTGAAGTCAGAGAATAAGTTTCTCCTGCTTCCAGGAAGTGATGGATACACGGGAGTTTCTCAGTCCAATGTCACTGTGATGAAATCACCCCAGGGAAGATAAATCTTGTGGAATTCTGATTCCAGTCCTCTGATTGACAGACCACAGCAAACAAATGTTGCCTTTATTCACTGAAAGTTATGTAGTCCTCCTTTAACTGTTAACTACAGTGAATATAAGCCTTATCAAATTGCATATTATTCGAAAGATTTCAAAAGATAAAGGTGACTGACATTCCTTGAACCAAAGTACATGTCGCCCTACTTCTGTGCATACTGTAAGGCTGTGTTAATCTAGCTCTGTATCTACATATAATACAAAGGTGATTTCTTTTTCTAGTGTACATATACACATGTATATATGTATAGATATGTAACTCTAATCCCATACATATCTTTTGTTACCACCTAGAAGTAACACGTTCACCTCCATGAGATATTGCTCTTGGTGATCCTTTTTTCCTAGCCAAACCAGAAGTGAATGAGTTGGAAGATACTCCTAGTGAGTTTCCAGGCTAGCAGAAATGTATATTTTATGGCAGTAGAGAAAGGATTTCTCTTTAAAAAATGTGGCACAGGCGTAATCCACAGCAAAATGATGTGATGTCCAGGTTTGCTGGCACTCTACTTCAGTGTCCCTATTCACAGTGGTCTTTCTCTCATAGGCCTCTTCAAAACTCATGTCACCAAAGCCCCCAGTTCCTGTGGGATCATTAAATCCTTATTCAATTTCCAGCAGATATGGGAGTTATATGTCAGTGAATGTAATGTACACAAATCATTCTAGCCACCCTTGTATTAAATGAACTTTTTTAAGAAGCTGGTTTTGACCTGATAGAATATAATGGTTTCAAGGGAACCATATAACCATTACAATCCATCATGTAAATGAATACTTAGGGACACCTAAATCTAAAGATTATTTGGCTGTTATACGTATACTTGCTCAAAGGGGGCTGGAAGACAGACCCCTCAAATCTGCAGTGAAAACATCTGTACTTTTAAGGAATGTTTCTTAAAAATGTGCGTATACAGAAACTGTTTCAGATTTCTAAAATGATCAGTTCATTTTGAATCAAAGTGATCCCTAGTATCAAATTACATTTTGGACGTATTGCTAACAAATTATCAGTTTAGAAAAGCAAAGGATTTCAGAATGATAAAGAGTATTTTATATGACCAGTTCTGATTGCAGACTCTGGTTTCTCTATAACCTGCTGGTGTTTCATGTGTTATTAATTATTGTGTACTGTACTCCTTTAACATCCAGGGCAGATACTGTAAAGCTGAGGAAAAGCAAGCAATATAAAATACAAAAATGTTCTGCAAACCCTGCTTTCGCTTCCTTTTGTTGCTCTTTTGCAATGTAAAAACAGATAAATGGTTTCCTCTTTCAAATACAACAAAAAGAAAATACTCCTGGGAGGAGCCCTGGGATGCCAAGTTTGAGCCTGGATTGAATTTTTATGACCACTGTAAAAACTCCTGAAAATAGGAAATTATAATGGAAATGCTGACTCTCGCTGCACCAGTGTGAGCAGCACCACCACGACATTATTGGTGACCTAAAGGGGCTGAAAGTTAAAGTGGAATCATTTGCACAACCAACTTCACACCACTTTGCAAACAAGGGATGTGTGGGGTGGGGGGCGGAGGGTTGGGGGAGATCTTGCACTTAATTAGTTGCTTGCAAAATCCATTGTGATTCTTGAAGAAGACAAATCCCCTATCGCTCTATTCCGTGCTCTGGATTTTCTTTCCTACTCCGCAGAAGTTGCTGGCAGAGGTCTGTCCCCGGCGGCTGCGCGGGGCGTGGGGGGACAGGGGCGCCGAGGGGCCAGCTGGGACTTACGGGCCCGCGGACCGCTCCCCCGCCCCAGTAGCTCTCTAGGGAAGGACAGGAATATGTTAAAGCGCTGAATCACATCTCAGTATCGCAATCAAGCAAAACCGATTTCCCCCTTCCTAACAAAATGGAGATGTTCCAAAGTTTGGCTTTAATTTTCAGGGAGCCCCAGAAGTCTGAAAAAAAAAAAATCAGAAGTTGGCAGAACAACGTTATATCCAACTCTGCGCCGATTTTCTTTTTGAGGGATGGAGGCGGGAGTTGCTATTTGAAGAGCGTTTACTCGCACCGCGGGAGCAGTTTCCACCCGCGTTGTTTGCTGCTATTCTTCCTTTTCTTGTCATTAGCAGCTATTAAAACAATAAGGCTACGTGGGACCTGAGGAGTGAACAGCAAGGGAAAGGGGGACCAGTTTGGGAAAGGGTGTGCGGGAGCGCCCGCGTTGCCTCCGGGCCCGGCCCCGCGCCCATCGCCACCCGCAAGTCCTCGGCCGCTTGCCCCCCGTGGGCTCGTGCCCTTTCCTGTCCCTTTTTGACTCTGCCTTTTCATCTCAGTCAGGGCCATTCCAGGGCGGGCAGAGCCCGCACACTCCAATCCTTCACCGTGGTCGTCACCAAATTCCGAGGTAGAGAAAAAATCGGCAAAGCAAAGAAAGAGAAGATATATATTTATCTCCCCATATATATATATATATATAACCCCCCGGTGCCACTGATAACCAGGGGCCTCTCTCGGGGGGGGACACCTGGCCCGGGGAGCCTTGTGGACAAGCGGGGAGAGCACTTGTGCCTGCTCTCCCCTGCGTGTCTGCCGCCGGGACTGCTCCGTCCTCCCGGCGAAGCTCCGGGAACGAAGAGGATTTGGAACCGCTGACGAGCGCTGCCGAGCGCTGCCGTCTGCTCTGTCCTGCTCCAGCTTCCTTTCGCGGGAGCGTCGAGATCTGTAGGGCTGGCGAGCAGAAGCATCTTTGCCCAGCCATCCCCCACCCACCGCTCTTGCGTTCGCCGGGCTCCGGGGGCGATGCAGCCCCTGGACTGGCCGAACACACCAATCCTGCCCCGCCGGACACGCTGCTCCCCGCAGCCCCAGCCAGGCTCCTGCGGCTGATGCTTCGCGAGTGGCATAGTTGTTTCTTCTCCCTAAAAGAATTTTTAAGGGACAAGCGCAATTCCCCAGTGGGGAGAAAGTCCCATGGAAGCAAAAGGGAGTTTTATCCTGCCCGTGGTTGCAGGATGGGGCCGGGAATCGTTATTCTCGCAAAGGTTGAGTGGGTGCCGACGGTGAACCTGGGTATCCCAGCTGCGGGAGGGAAGAGGAACAACAGTCAGGCTGTGCAGCCCCCTCTCAACATGCGTGTAGGTGTATCTACGGATGCCCGGCGTCCACAGGAGCGTAAACCAGAGGAGGCGCGATCGCCAGTGCCCGCGCTGCGCAGGGTTAGCCCTTGAACCCAGAACTCGTTAGAGAGAAGGCGACAAGCGCAGCGGTCTCTCCACGGGAGGGATGGAGAAATGCCCTCAGATGTTCTCCCTGTGCCCCGTGAGTCTGCTCCGCAGGAGTCACGAAGCCTCCTGCTCCCCGATAAGGGCACCGGCACTGGCACGGACGGCACCGGAGCGAGGCGGCAACGCCCGGCGGCGGCCCCGGCTCTGCGGGTGCGCACCGGGTAGGCAGTCCCGGTGTGGTGGACGCCTGGTACTGTCCGGGATACTTTTCCCCGAAAAAGGGGGGCACGGCTCAGGGGGGCCTTCGACTTGCAGATAGGTGAGGCAGGATAGGGACAGGGATGGCTTTGGAAAGGCGATACAGATGGGAAATAGGAATGGGGGCTCAAGTGTCCCCAGTCACCCCACAGGTTTCCCTTGAAACGAATTGGGTTTTGCTGTCGCGTTTAAATCCTACAAACGTGGCTAGCTTTAGGAGCAGATGCCTTCACTTTTTATGACTCATTTGAAGTTGTAGCATTCCTAATCGACAGCAGATCTTCGCGGCGGAAAAGTGCAGTGTATTCCCTGCGTGTCAGTGTTAATACTGGTTTTGTATCTCGTTCCTGGTATTAGGTTCCTCACCGTTGCAATTTGACATAATGCAAATTAGCAAGGGACATCATAAAAATCCATCCGAGAATAAAGGTTTTGGAACAACATACCAGATATTTAAAACAAATGTACTTAACAAGACAGTTAACCTGAAACTTCAGTTCTATCGCCAGTGGATTGACAAGTCCAAATATTTTTATTTTTTAATAAACTCATAAATATCAGAGGACACGTTATCCAGGCATCTTACAGCTACAGCTTTCAGAAATACCCTGAATAGAACAATATCTCAACGACCTGCTTTGATTACAAAGTTTTTCACGTGAGAATCATTTTTCTGTATCTCCTTATCCCGTAGACAATGAGATCATTTACTGCCATTTATTTCGATGTTATTTCGGAATTATGAGGTTTATACCTGGAAGTGGGTTTTGTTTTGTTCCCTTAAAAGCAGCACGTGCAGGTATCATTGCTGTTGTTGTGTTTACCATCTCAACTAATCTGCTGCTTTTCTAAAAAGAATTGCGATTTTTGTTTTATTAGCTTACGCTCTCATTCCCAGATACACCAAGACTTTTCCTATGGGAAAAGAGAAATCTCCAGTTAGAAGAGCGTATCTGCGGTCTGCGTCTTGGTCTGGGGATACTTGGGAATCTTACATTTGTGTTCTGACAACAGGACTTGAAAACTATATTTGAAAATGCAATCTTATTCTAGACATCAATTTACAGCATGGGGCACAGGATCGCACTCTCGACAGGAATGAAAATGCGAGGCATGGGAGTTTAGTGGGTTTTTTGGTTGGTTGGTTGGTTTGAGTTTTTTGGGAGGAGAGGGATGATAAGAAAGAAAGAGAAGAAGAAAATAACAACATGAAATGTGAGAGAACTGAAGAAGCCGGGATGAGGAAACATTTTTGCTTCTTCTCTGCCTCATAAAAATGCCACTTGTTTACAAAAAGAGAGAACGAAAATCTCTTCGCCCGCCCAGAGCAGTGAGCAACTCTGGACTCCAAACTCTCCACAGAAATAGAGAGGATTTCGGGATAAAACGGCAGTGCTAGGGCTTACTTCTCCACGCTGCCGTCGTGTTCATGAACACTTTTCTTTCAGGATGATAACATGGTTTTCTTGTTGCTGTTTTGTTGATTTTGGTTTTATTTGTTTGCTTGTTTTTCCTTCGGAGATGGTAAAAAATCAGTGTAACAGCGGGAGTGACATAACAACAAAAAAACACATGCGTGTCCCTAAACACGGTACCGTGTAATCCTGACCGATCTGTCTTCGCTCACGTATTATATTACCCTGGCTCCTCAGGACAATGTAATACACCCAAGCAATTTTTCCCCCTTCACGGATCTAAAGGAGTGTGAATGGATGGATGAATAGAAAAACAAATAACCGAGGAGATTACGGCCTCAGGATTAATTATAAAGCACGCTTAACCTTTTTCTTTCGAGGGTTATTTTGCTTTGCCTGTGTCGCCCGCGTAGTCGCTCCCGGACATAAGAACGCTCTGCGACTCCCAATCCGCGGGGAATCCGCGGGGTTTCGCATGCCGTGAAACCTCCCTGAGCTGCGGGAGAGACTGTCCCGTTCCAGTGGAGGAGGAACGGGAGGAAGGCATCGAGGTCGGGGGCGCTGAGGCGGAAAGTGGGGACAAGGAGGGCTGATGGAACGGGGGAGGAAGCGGCTGTAACCCAGGGGTGGACCCCTCACAGGTAAGAGGCCACCGGGATCCTCTTGGAGGATCTTCTCAGAGAGATAGAACAATTGCGATCCCAAAATCCATCCAGCGGGAGCAGATCCCTCCCTCCATTCTNCGGGAGAAGAGGGTTGAAAAGTTGGTTCTTCCCAGCCAGAAACTTTCTCCACGCGTGCGCATGCCCGGAGTGCGGTGGGAGGTTGAGGGGGGAGCTGGGAGGGGGGGTTGAAATAAGGAGGAGGCAGGAGGGAAGGGATCGGTTCAGTCTGAGCACGACTGCTCCCGGGCGCGTTCGCACTCCAGCGCACACAGCCGGCGCCGGGAGCGGGAGCAGGGAGAGCACCTCCGGCTCCGCCGGCCGGAGCACCTGGACACCTGGCCCCGCTCGGATCTGCCTGTACCCGCTGGAGGAGCAGTGGGGTGGGTGGGAAGAGCTGTGCCCCCCAGGGCCAGCACAGACACTGACCAAGCCCAACCTCTTTTTTTTTTTTTTTTNTCGAGGGTTATTTTGCTTTGCCTGTGTCGCCCGCGTAGTCGCTCCCGGACATAAGAACGCTCTGCGACTCCCAATCCGCGGGGAATCCGCGGGGTTTCGCATGCCGTGAAACCTCCCTGAGCTGCGGGAGAGACTGTCCCGTTCCAGTGGAGGAGGAACGGGAGGAAGGCATCGAGGTCAGGGGCGCTGAGGCGGAAAGTGGGGACCAGGAGGGCTGATGGAACGGGGGAGGAAGCGGCTGTAACCCAGGGGTGGACCCCTCACAGGTAAGAGGCCACCGGGATCCTCTTGGAGGATCTTCTCAGAGAGATAGAACAATTGCGATCCCAAAATCCATCCAGCGGGAGCAGATCCCTCCCTCCATTCTCCCCCCACTTTTTTCTTTCTTTCCTCCTTTCTCCCCCTCCTGCCCTCCGGGCAGGTCCCAGTGAGTCCCGTCCCGCGGCTCGGCGGGGAGGGGGCGCAGCGAGGCCGGCCGAGAGAGGTGCGGAGCTCTGCGGTGCAGGACGGAGCGGTGNTTTTTTTTTTTTTTTTTTTTGCATTACTTTATTTTACCAGCTCCAATTTAGCCCAGGATCTTTTAACTGCTGTCAGCGGTGGAGCACAGATCGGGATTAGGTAAATAAAAAGAACAACTCATTCTGTTTGGTTTTTGTTTTGCCAGGCCTCGGGGATTGGGGTTATCAATCCAAACACTTCCTTTACTCTACCTCCTTTATTTCTTTGCCCCCATCCCCCCCACTCTGCACCCTGGATGGTGCAGAAGCGTGGAAGTTGTGGCTCACGTGAGGAGGACTGTTCTCCTTGGGGCGGGCGGAGGGTTGGGGTAAGCATTCACATGGATCTCGGATATTTTGATGCTATTTAAAGATTTGTCCTCCCCTTCCAAAGTTGTTTCTCCCCCCTTGCGGAGGAGCTGTGTTTTTAACCCGAGCTAAAAATGACACATACGAGCTGCAAAACAGAAGCCTGAATGTTCTTTTCGGACTTGAACTTCCAGCTTTTCTCCTTTCTATTATTGGCTTTTCTTTCCTCTTCTTTCTTTATTTCTGGGAGGTTTTTTCTTTTCCCTTTTTTAAAGAAAATTTATTTTTTCTTTTCTTTCCTTACAACTCCGTTTTCAGTGTTTTAGATCCGAGAAGCCTTCTCTGTTTCCTCCCAAGGCCATAACAGAAATGAACCTGATGTTTATATTTGTTTGAATGGATCGAAACAAGTTCAGCGCAGGGAGAGACTAAGCTTCTCTCGAGGCCGAGCCTGTAAAGTGTCAGTGCAAAGCCGAGGATTAGAATATGGTTGTTATAGTTAGCTTTTGGGAGAGAGACTATAAATTCGAGCATTTTGGAGATTATCGTAGCGCCGCGGGAATTGTTCGATAAATCGCGAGCCGGGCAGAAGGGTGAGGATCGAGTTCCAGACAGGTGCACAGTAGGTCCAGTTCAGTAAGTTCGAAGTCAGCTAAGAGACCCCTGAGCCAGCGTCGGGCTCGGGGAGCCAGGGAGGCAGCTCCGCGCAGAGCCCGGCTGCGGGCGGCCCGGCCCGGGGATGCTCCGCCGTAACTTGCCTGCCCCCGGGGTTGTCACCGCAAAGGTTTGCCCCCCACGAGAGGCTGTGCGTGCTGTGACCGTGGGAAGCGAGAAGTACAGAGAGGAGAAATCCTCCTTGTCGCCGTGAGAGAGAGAGGACGGGTTATTAGTGCGCAGGGGAGGCACCAGACGTTTCTCTAGGGAGAAAGCGAGGGTGACTCTTGTGCTGGGAACCTTTTGTACCCGAGGGGGTTTCAAAAACACGCACACAATACCCTGAAACCTACCTAAAACCTTCTGCAGGGAGAAGGTGAAGAAACTTGGCCTCCGCGGCCGTCCCGCAGCACCCACCCGCGCCCGCCGTGGGGCTGCGCTCCCGCCCGCGGCCTCGTACCCACTGTCCCTCCAGGGGCCGGACCCGGGGATTTTGCTGTTGTTTTGGATAAAGGCTGCCCCGGGCAGTGCAGCGATCGCTGGTGCAGTCGGACCCCGGTTATTATTTATTATTATTATTAGCGAGACTAAACCCCACCACATTCACCCGCGCTCGCAATGGTGGTCTGGGGAGACTTGTCAACACTGATTTCGTGATAAAATGTGAATGATGATTTTATAAGGATTGAGCGGAGATATCCAAGGCACATGCTGACTGAGTCCTTCCAGTCCTCATTAATGTTAGCAATTAACTCTCTCACGCTCAATTAGCCCCGAATAAACCTGCTTTAATAGATTCTGCACACTTCATTAATACTTTGAATAAATCTGTGCTGAACAATGCACTTTATTCCTCAAGAGCACCACGCTCGAATAATGCGGAGCGAAAGGGCAGTTTTATTCCCTTCCAATTAGTTTCCCAAACACAGATAAATTGTAAGCTCTATTTCCTCGCTTTAACTTTAGGAAGGGAAGGTTTCCTTCCCTCAAAAGGGACAAAATAAATAGCCGATCTAGTGGCAAAATGCTGCAACAGACTTTAAAAGATTCAGTCAAAACTGGGGGACTTTTTTTGACAGATGAACCTGATTGCTGTAGTTTGAGGCTTTCACAAGAATGCATCATTTTATGCCCGCTACTTTATCATGTTTGTAAAAATAAGCAACGTTCTAAGGGTAATTTACCTCTTCCATTCTTCCATGTGGAACTAATTAGCAAACCTCATTATTTATGAGTCAGGTATTTAATGTAACAAATATCCCTTTCAAAGGATACATCGGAAATTGATAATTCGATGTAAAAAGGAAAAATACCGACTACCCACAAAATTACTTAAAAATCCATTTAATTTCGCCTTTTGCTATGCTACCAGCAGAAAGCCGGGTGTTTTGTTTTTTTTTTTAACCCCTGGCATATAGAGTAGGTAGAATTTAATCTGGAAGGTTAAGATTACAATGGTCTTAAAACAATGGAAACTGGACAATAGCATTACCGTATCTTCACATAGGACAAAGGGTAAGAAAGCTAGAGACAGATGTAGTCTTTCAAGTTTATGATCCTATTTTGCAGAGTAAATTTATCTTGGCATGAGTGGGGTTTGTTTCAGTCAGAACACAAGTGGTTTGTTCTTAATTACTCACCGATCTACTTTGTGTTAAAAAAGAAAACCCGCACAGTTTTATTGCGATAGGGGAATTCAAGCAGAGAACTCTCGGGGTCTTCTTCTGTTAAAAAAAAAATAAAAAAAATAAAAAAGAAGACCTGATAACGATCTGTTTACATGAAGCAGAATTAAAGGTGGAGGTGACAGTGAAATCAAAGAAACACTGGTCTCTCTGCAGGCAAGCGAGAGACCAGAGAGTTACTGCGCTGTGAAACACGTTTGCTTTGATGTCCCGGAGCGAGGGGACTTCTTTATAAAATACCCCGCTCTTCATCTATATTTTTGACTATCCTGGTCGTACAGCGCAAAAGCGTAGCTTACATTTCTGGAAAAGTGCCAAGAAACTTGTAGTAACTTGAACACTCTGCTCCCACCTCCTCTTCTCTTCTTATTTTCTTCTCCTCTCTCTTTTTTTTTTTTTTTCCTTTGTTTTCTTTCTTTTGCTTTTTCATCCTTTTTTTTTTTCTTTCTTAATTTAGCAGAACTGCTCTGGCAAAAAAAAAAAAAAAAAAAACCAACAACAAGCCCAACAAACAAAAACCCAACCAAAAACCAAGCAAAAAATCCCCAACAAAACCACACCAAACAACAAAATCAAAACCACAGGAGCAATGGATGCTATTACCACACAACTGCGTTTCTCCTTAGCTTGTGTCACACTCTTTGTTTGGAAAATCGAAAGAGAATTTTTTAAATGTTATCGAGCAAGAATTTACCCACATTGACATAGTAGATTTTTGCTTAAATATTCCATATTAAATATTTTCGAAGGATATGAAGAAAGGAGAGATAAAGCCAGAACTTCACTTCGTTTGTAATAGCCTGTTTCATGCTTGAGAGATCTAGAGCTACTTAGGCAGGAAAATAGATACAGAGTCATTCTGAAGGACAGAAACAGACATTTTCAGGTACCTGCACAAGAGTGTTTTCTGTGCACTTTGTTCTCAGGGTCATTGATTGAGGCATTTGTGCTGTGGTGTGGACACATTTTGCATATGGGCAGCATTCATTAAATAAAAGTGTATCCCCAGTGAACAACAAAACATTCTGGATGGTTCATCAGATATAAATAGTTTACCAAAAAAAAAAAAAAAAAAAAAAAAAAAAAAAAAAAAAAAAAAAAGAAAGAAAGAATAGAGAATATAATATGTGCATTTTTCAATCAGTCACTATCCAAAATATATCTAATTGAAAGAGGAAAAATGTCACAATTTCTTATTCTGGGTCACTGCAGTGGAATTCCTCTAAGGCTTGAATCTCTCTTCCTGCAGCTGATTTATGTAAAGCAGTGTGAAAGGTGGGCCCAGAGTACAGAGCTGCTCAGAGTATGCTTCTCCCTCTCACACTCTCCCAACTACAGCTCCTCTGTCCAGGCAACAGATATAAATCAGATTTGTTTCCCTGCTCTTTAGACCTCTTCCACCACCACCAGTTTCCACCCCACTTACTTCTAGCTCAGAGGGACAATTACCACTCTGCAGTACTTTGCTGGCTCCATTTCTGTGAAGGGGCATTATCGTTTATATGGGGATAAACTCTAGTCTGAGTTCTGTGAGGACCCTGCCAAGATCTTGTGGACAGCCTATGGTGACTCAGCAGGAACTCCATAGTGATCTTATGAAGACCCTATGTAGATCTTGTGGGAACTTTGAAGCAAACCTGTGGGCATCTTATGAACACCCTGTGGGGACTTCATGGGGGTTCTGCCAGAAGACAGCCCCACTGAAGACAAACCCCAGAGTTCCCCGGGGGGGGGAAGTGAGTATAAATTCTGGGTTGTGGAGTAAGGAGAAGGCTTCGTGGGCTGCAGGGATGGGATGCCTCCAAAAGCCATGGGTGCTCTGTCACACCCACAAAAAGAGGAAGCTGCACCCCCACTAACAACCCTCGGGAGGCAGCTCCTGCCAATTGGTTGACAGCAGCCCTGGCTGAATTTTCAGGTAGGGCCAGATGTGCCTTGGTGCTGCTGCTTGGTGCTTGCTGCTTGGTGGTGTGGGGTGGGATGGGCAGGGATCTGACCCAAGGGAGAAGCTGGGGGCTTGGCAGGACCCTGAAACACAGACGAAAGTGGTGGCACTCAGCCCAGGGAAGAGCTGTGGCCCCACAGCTGCTGGGCTGGGTGTCACATGGAAAGGGTCTCTGAAGTCCTTGCCTTTTTGCCTTTTGAAGGGTTCTAATTAAGTGATTGTCTAGATTAGGACATGGGCTTGAAGCCAGACATTTCTGCCTGGGGAGAGCAAATGGCACTTCAGATTCATCACCCAAACTCACCGTTTTCCCATTTCTTTTTGCAGTATACAAGAAGGAGTCCTGTTGGCTGGTATTTTCCCCATAATTATTTTTGTTTTTTGAATGAGAAAGGATGTGCGAGTCTGAGCATCCAACTGCTTCTGTCAGCTCAGAGGTTGGCTGAGGCCAGACTACATGGAACTGAACAACCCAGGGGCAGCAAACTCTGCACCCCCTCCCTGCATCATCTCAAGAATCAGAGCTAAAGGCAGTTTTTGGGGACAGATGTAGTCGGCTATTTTCTAGTGGACTGAGATGACCCAGGAGGTGATTTTAAATTACGTGGGAGAAGCCTGAGCTCTGTGGGCCAAAATGGCATCTCTTGGCTGTCCCTGTGCAGAAGATCATTGAGTGTCTACATAGCAGAGGACGCTGTTGGGCAGTGTGTGATTGTGGATGCAGTACAACTCCTGTGTAAAAGGGAGAGATGGGGAGAGGGAGAATCTGGGGATACACTCACAGCCAAGACCTGGTTAGGCCTCTCTAAGTCCAAGGCAGCTTCCTTCTGTGGTTTTGGAGAAGGATGTTAATGAGGGGTGAGGTAAGAAATTCCTTCTGCTTTTATTGTCATATAAATCTACCTCTCTTTCTTCCCCCCCTCCATCTTTATTTTACAGATATTTTCCTCCCCTCCTCCCAAGATCCTTCTCCTGAGTGGCCACCATGGGAAGTAAAACCCTGCCGGCCCCAGTGCCTATCCATCCTTCCCTCCAACTTACCAACTACTCCTTCTTGCAAGCATTCAACGGGCTGCCAGCTGTGCCCTCTGACCACCTCTCCAACCTCTACGGCTTCAGTGCTCTGCACGCCGTGCACCTGCACCAGTGGACACTGGGGTACCCGGCCATGCATCTGCCCCGCTCCTCCTTCTCCAAAGTGCCCAGCGTTTCGAGCCTGGTGGATGCACGATTCCAGCTGCCGACCTTCCCACTCTTCCCACATGTCATCCAGCCCAAGCAAGAGGCTTCCAATGTGACCCTCAAAGCCAAACCCCGCTTTGACTTTGCCAACTTAGCAGTGGCTGCCACACAAGAGGACCATTCTAAACTGGGACAGGCAGACAGTCAGGGCTCACCCACAGGGCTGGGGTCTTTGCTTGAGGTGACTAAACTCTCTCCAGAGAAGAAACCCACACGGGGAAGGTTACCATCCAAAACAAAGAAGGAGTTTGTGTGTAAATTCTGTGGCAGGCACTTCACCAAGTCCTACAACCTTTTGATCCATGAAAGAACCCACACTGATGAACGGCCCTACACATGTGACATTTGTCACAAGGCCTTCCGAAGACAGGATCACCTGAGGGATCACAGGTAACTATTTTTATTCTCTTTTCCCTTTTTTTCCCTTGTGTTTTTGTACTCTCCTGGTTACCCTTCTACATTCATGAAGATGTTTGTAAGAAAAGTCAAGTCCCTGGTCTGCCAACAGCATTCCCTCCAGGTCTTCCTCTGCCAGCTTCTGGTGGGGGAGATCAGGTGACTCACTTTGGAAGACATATCTCACTCACTCTACAAAAACAACTTTCATAGCCTCCCTCTTAGCTTCCACTGAGGTTTTCAGCCTCCATTTGCATCATCTTGTGTCCTCTGTCTCTATGATCATCCAGAATTGTCAGAAAGACACACAGCCCCAGCCCTCAAAGAAAGAGAAGCTCTTTATCCCCCAGAAAGGCACCTTATAAGACTCCAACAACCCCCTCTTCTTGCATTCACACATACAGACAATTGTTTGAGTGCTGCACTCCAGTCCTCTTAGTTTCAGCAGTAGGTGTAAGAAAACCTTCAGCATATTCTTCCTTAGGTAGCTCACTTCTGACTTTAGGCGAGTTATTTCTGACATCTCGATTGTTTTTCTCTCTCTAGATATATCCATTCTAAAGAAAAGCCTTTTAAGTGTCAAGAATGCGGGAAAGGATTTTGCCAGTCCAGAACACTAGCGGTCCACAAGACACTGCACACGCAAGTAAAGGAACTGAAACCTGCCAAACTTAAGTGCTGAATCTCCACCTTCTATGAACTTTTTCCCCCTTCAGACTTTACACCAAAACCAGACCAGAAACAAGTCTTTCAGGATGGGAGCACTGGACTTTGTGCTTTGTTTTTGTTTGTACTTTAAAAGGGCAAAATCCACACCCCCGCAATCCCCTGTCCAAGAAAATAACTTCCTAAATTGTGGGTGAAAAGATTATTTTACATTTAAAATATACATGAATGATGCAGAGAGTGCTAGCTGATTTATATGGCTTTGATAAACTTTATGCCAAAAGGTGGTGCTCATGTGTTGGACAGGAATCTCTTTAAAACCAAACAAAACCCCACAAGACACCCTTTCCCAATCCCTCCCCCCCAGAAAATCCCAAAACCGTAGCTTCTGAAAGTATTACTTAAAAAAAAATCCAAACTCTTATTTTATACTTTTTTTTTTTTGACTGTATAAAGCTTCTTGTTTTTACACTTCAGGAAATACAAAGAATTCTGGAAGACAATTAAGAACTGAAACAGTGGTTTCTCATCACAGCACCACTAGGACAAGGAGAAGGGCAACTTGCAAATCTCATTTGCTAGTTTGTTTTTAGAAACGGAGGAGAAAATTAATGTTTGGAAATGACCTAAGTCTCTCAAGTGGGGAGTCCTATCATGTGGTAGAAAATGCATCCAGACCTTAGACCCACAGGTCCCTAGTGTTCGTGACAGATCAGTGTTCATGGGTTATGGAGACATTTTTTATTACCTTGTGGTCTAGTGCGTTGTGAGGAAGTTTATAACTTGTGGACTTATTTAAAAAAAAACAGAAGAAAGAAAGATGGCAATACATCAAACTGACGGTATGCACAACGTGGTTTTAGTGGTACTTTAAAGTCTTCGTGTCTCCTGGTGTGAGAGAACAAATCTCAACTTGAGAGCATATTTTTTTAAATGCTGGCTTTCTGAACAGTGTATTCAAATTAAGAGACATTCCAATAAGTTTTGTTTATTAAAAAAAAAAGTTGTATGGCTGTTTGGCACTTTATGCTGATTATTGGTAATTGACATTTATCACTGGATTGTGTGTGGTTTTTAAGTATTAAAATAAATTGTTATTTTACAGGCAAGCCTGCATGGACTACATATGTGTTCATTCGATCTCTTTTCTCTCTTTTCTGACAACCCCTGTCCGCCAATATTCAGATTTTATTTTTTTTTTTAATTAAAGTTGGTATTTCTTCAGTGTTTGTTTCTACTAGTCTTGGAAAGTCTGGATCTTGTTCTTTATGTATTAGGTTTACCCCTCGTAATTTTCTTTTTCTTCCTCTATTTTTTTTCCCCAAGTCTGACAAAAGTAAACATCTGCAGAGAGTCAAATAATTTTGCTGCTAGTGAGGAGAAAAAATCGTCTTGGGTAACTAAATCTTGGGTATTAGCTGATAAGATTAGGTGTCAGAAGTGTTATAAAACAAATCAGATGAATAATGGGTGAACTGTTGCTGCTCTCAGAGCCTGAAGGCTCTGCTTGGAGAGCCGCCTTCACACCCCCTTCCCGGCGCTTGTCAGGAGCGGGCATTTTTCAGCCACATCTTCAGCAGTTTCAGCGCTGATTGGGAAGGCCTTTGATTCCCGGCAGCTGTCTTAGATCAGAGATGTTTATTCCACTGCGAAACCTCTTTGGATCGAGACGGGGGAGAGAGAGCTCAGCGTTGGGGGGGATTCGCCTGAGCCTTTGAAGCGCCTCTTGCCGTCTTTTCTCGTCTCTTCGGCAAACCCTAAACGTTCTTCCTCCAGTCACAAGTCAGTGCCCCCCGCGATAAGAGAAGCCTCCTGCTTTACAAATTCTCGAATTAGCGTAGCGATGCGACCGGGTGACCCCGGAGCTGCTCGGCGGCTCCTGCGTGGCCGGGGCGCGGATGCTCATCGCCGCCAGCCGCTCGGTCCAATGCGGGTTCCTTTTCCACTTTCCCCCTGAAGCTTTTTAGAAATTATTTCTTTATTTGGCCAAGGAATCCTAACGACGACAGGGAAAAATTCCGGTTGTAGCTCATTTAATGGGGAGAAACATCTCATCCCCTCTTATTTATTGAACAGCCATTTGAGCGCTTCGTAACTAATGTAAAGGCACTTGCAGAACGGGCTCCAGACCAACCTCTAACGTGGGAAGGCCCTCGGGAAGCACGGGATGCGAGGTGCAGCCTATGCTCGCATCCAGCTGCGGAGGTTGGGAGTATGAGCAGAGTTTGACGCCGGTTTTGCTCTGGCTTTGTTTCCCATCCGCTTTCCACATCGCGCGAAGGCTTTTGGTTTTGGCATCTGAAAAAAAGGCATCTGAAAAGCAACAAGCGAGGAGTGCGGGATGAAGTCCGCAGTAACCTTCGGGCAGCCCGGGCTGGCCCTGCACGAGACGAGTGCGGGACGAACGCGGAGCCCCGCGCGTCGCTCCGCTGGCGCCCCAGCTGGAATGGGGAGCATCCCTTCGCGGGGCTGGCCACGAGCAGCCGAGCCGGGCAGGGATGTGTTTGATCGGCAGCGTTTCTCGGAGGCAATTTGAAGGTGTCGTCCTCCCCATGTCCCCGCTCTTCCACTGGGGATTAGCGGCATCTCCTTGCCCTCCGAGGAACACGGCAGCGCGGAGGGAGGGCGATCCTTGGCTGCGCCCGGCGTGCCCCATTGCCGGGCCAGGGGCAGCGCATCCTGCGCCCCTCCGAGGGGGGACCCGCAGCCCCGAGCGCTGACACAGCGTTAACGGGCAGCCTAAGGCTTGGGTACTTCATCCCTCCCGGTGTACTTCTAAAGAGAGATTCAGAGAGAAAAACCTCGGTGGACTTCCCCGTCCCTCTTTTGTCGCTTCTGGCACCAAGTAAAGGAACAGGGATGCTCCCGGGGTCCTGTTGCGGAAGCAGAAAGTAAAGGGGTCTGTTCTTTGGGGCCAGGTTTTCAGGGGTCGTAATTTCCAGGCAGAAATCCGAGTCGGATCCGCAGCGACGGAGGAAGGGACTCGGAGAGAGTCACTCCACCGAGGCTTTCCCACGGCCGTCTCCATAACACTGGGATACCAAAACACCTGTGGCGAGGTAAGAAACCGTGTCAGTTACTGGTTCCTGGGAACCATTATAGCTGCGAGGTCGTGAAGGTGGAGAAACCACTTCTCCCAGCTGCGCATGAGAAGCGTTTCATTTGCAAGGCTGAAACCTGGTGATCTGACTGGCAAGAATTTCTTTGGACCTGCATTTTTACGTGCAATTAAAAAGAAAAAATCCCCAGAATTGAAATAATTAGTAATGCAGATGTATTAAAACAATGTGGACATACCGAGCACAGGATGCACACACAACCTCTTACTGTCACTAATACTACATTATATGCATATGTATTTCCTCCTCCCAGAAGGCCACTTTCGCTCTCGTGCAAACAAAGGCTATCTCTGTGGTCTCATGCTCTCAGCTGCACTGGGGAACAGTTCGCCTGTTCCATCCAGTGTTTTGAAATTTGCTAGGCAGTATCAGTTCAGCAATTCCAACGAAAGCAAAGTAGAGATGAAATCATGACAGTCAGAAGAGATAAGTCATACTAACTCCTGAAATAAATGAAAGGAATTAGACGGGAAATGTGCCTTTTGAATCAAGATCACAAATTATTTAAATGATTAATTACCTTCCTTTCTTTTTCTTTTCTACCTTTGCATGTGTTTTAATCTGACATTCATGCAGTGAATAAAACTTACTTAGGCCTCTGCCAATTGAGATCTGATTCTGTTTTCACAGTTGCTTTAAATTTTGCATTTTCATCATAAAAACATCACTGAATGGGAATTTGCAAGAGTAAAAGGCTGGACACCTGAATCTAGTTGCCTCTTCTGCAAGGTTTACAAGAGAAACACACAGATTTTTTTTAATTCTTTTTCTTTTAACCATCTACAGTTGCAGGAGAAAAATGTAAAGATGTGTTGGCACATCTCTCTCTTTTTTCTCCTTTGCATTCCAGTCATTCCTTTTCTGCCCATAAACTGTTACTACTCCACAAGAGCCTGATTCTGCACAGCCTACTCAGCCTGTGTTTTTTGTTGGATGCAGGAAGAAAATCTGTCGGATGGGGTCTTTAGTGTGCATTCATGAAACAGAGCAAAAGCCTCTCTCAGAATGTGCACTGGAACAGCAAATAGCTACTTTTCAGCTGTGGATTGCATGTGCTTCTGAAAAGGGGACCACAAATCCTTGGGTTTTTAAAGGTTCCGCATGAGTTGTATATTAATCCCAGCTTCCCAGTTGTGTGGCTACAGACAATGTGGATGGGGTTGGGGGCAGGAGAGAAGGGAGAAGGGGAAAAGAGAGGGAAATTAAAAAGATATATCACAGGAATACATGGCCTAAGTGGCGAGGAGCCACAAGCACTTAAGTTTCGATACCTTTTCTACCTCTGTCACCACATGTGAGCTGAAGAAAATCACTTCAGCTCCCTGTTTCAGTTTCTTCATCTATAAATTGGGGGTAATGTTGCTGATTTTGCTCCCAAGAGATCTGGCACAATCATGTAGAAACCTCTGCTCAACCCTCAGTAAAGAAAAGAGAAACTACTTCCTACCTGGGCAACTGAAAGCAGAGGCTGATCTGGGAGATCTAATGGAGTGTGTAAGACAAATTTATATTCATGTGTAATTCTTTTCCAGCCTTGGCAGTTTTGTTGAGAGATGGAGTCCTAGAGCCCCGTTCCTTTTCTTCTCTACATTCCTATCCAGTGACTACACAGGAGGAATGGCATGGGCCAAATTCATCCCTGGTGGGACTCCAATGACATCAGTCATCTTTATAGCAGTTTTTTGAATGAAGTCAATTGGGTTTTACGAGGACCGAGTTTGGCCACGTGCATATTTAACTGCTCAGAGAACTGCAGCAGTGAAGGAAGCTTCTCTTGACTTAGGAAGAATCACTTCTGAGTTTGGGAGACACAAGTAATGCCACTGACTTGTTTTACACAGTCAAGCTTACCTTAGTTAAGGTTAAGTAGGAGAAGCTGAAGTATGATCAGCGTCTAGCAGAACTTCAAAAAGCCAGCAACATAGCTGTCCCAAAATGTTCATAGTTTTTGGTGTACCTCTGTATTTGCCTGTATGGCTCAGTGCAGTGCCATGCCACAGATACCCAGCAGACATGTTTACATGACACTGGGCAGCACCCTGCAGCAATACTGGCAGGAAGCCTGTGAGCAGAACAGTGGCTCCAGCATGGTGCTGTGCTGGGGCTGTTTGGCTCTGCCCTTCATCAGACCTAGTTCTTCCAGGGTCCCTCTCATGTTCACACCTCCCTCCATACTGCTCTCTGGGGCTGTGATTCCACTGCCAGTTACACCTGATGAGAAAAGGGTAAATCACTAGAGAGGTGCATTCTGTTCTCCACCTGTGACTTAGTTGCTGATGCTGACTCCCCATATACCTTATGCTTGTGCTTTAACGCAGTCCGATATTGCATCAAACATATGCAAAAGTTTATATTAACATTATAGTTCCTGACTCAGTAGCTATTGAAAAATAAAACAAACCAACAATTCGATCAGCGTCAATGTTTATCAAGTTTGTCTACAGAGTTCGTTACCATTAATCAGTTAAACTATTTGTTAGGTCTATTCTTTCTGTATTCTTATAGTATCTTATAAGGAACAAGTGAACTTGAACAGCTAGAGAACTGTATTGCTAAACAGCAGAATGTGTGTTCTGGTCATATGAGGCACCTCAACTATTTCCCAAGGGATAAATGTCGTGTCTCTTTTCCTGATTTCTAACTTGCCTGCTGTCTTTAATAGATCTTTGAGTGATCTAATTTACATTTATTTTTCAGTGTTTTTACATTATATGTGTAAAGTAATGAAAAGACAGTCCATGGGCTTGTTCATCTCTTACAGCAATGTGCCTAAATCAAGTGGAGCTATTCTAGTTTTACAGCAGAAGTTGTGAACTAGACCTAGTGGTAGTTATGCTGCAGCCACAAAATCCATGTTACTGAGACCCACAATCAATTTTTAATCACTATTTAATTTTTTTAATCACTATTGAATTTTCCTAAGTTTCATTTTATCCCTTTGTCTTCTTTCTGTATTTGTCCATATTTCATACTAAGGTCAAAATGAGGAGAGAAAAAAAGAAATTGTTACTGGCTTTTCAACAGGCATATCAACTATTACTAGAGACTTGATACTCAGTTTTCCTCTTTTTTTTGTCTCCTTCTTCAATCTCTATTTCTCGGGTTATATTGCTTCCTTCTTTTTTTTTTTTTCCCCCCCTTCACATTTGTTAATACTTCTTCCTCTCATCTTTTTGCTTCCTCAGCAGTGTTAGAATTCCTGCTCCACCCATCTCATTTCTCAGTTTGTGTTTCTGCTTCTTATTCATTTCTGTTTTAATTGGCCTATGTGATGCTGCAACTGTATTATTTGTCACATCACTGAATCCGATGGTTCTATTTCAGTCTGGACTTTTTTTTGCTACCTTTTGGCCTTCTGTGTCAAGCTCAAGTTAGTGTCTTCCAGAATGAAACTCATGACAAACCTGTGTTTTTCCAAGTCTCTGAATTAATCAATTTCTTCATGCTCTTTCTTTCTTCACTTGTTTCAAACAACCTCAAAATTTCCACCCTTCTCTCATCATGACACCTTTTCTCTTTCTGGCCTTTTGGTTTCTAACTGGGGCTGCTCAAATCACATGTTATGGGTGAATGATTAATCTATTTAGCAACTTTTTTTTCCATTCAAGTATTGTCCAGACACAACGTGGCTTTCTTCCAGATGTATGTGAAGATATTTCAGTTTATATGTCTTGCAAACTCTTTTGAGGCTTGCTCTTTATCTATTCATTCTCCAGGGGTTCAATACCAGGCTAAAAAAAAGTCTCAGGTATATTTTAAGAGAACAGAGGAAAAAACTTCCCATTGAGGAAATATTAAAGTAGATAAGAGCAGATCTCATCTGAAACTATATTAGGTAAGAGGGGTCTGTGTGCTAAATGCTATCCTTTGGGAATACCTCCACACTGATGAGTGTGTTCATGATCCACTGTCCTTCCTCACATGCCATAGCCCTTGAGGCTGGTCAGACACACATCTAGAGGAAGGACTATACTGCATGTCAGAGAATGACACAGGGTGACAGCAATAAAAAACTATATAGGTCTGTGGGACTCTGCTCTGGAAAAGTCTCTTTCAGGCTCTTTCATCCCTTATTAGTTGAATTCTCAAACCTCAAGTATAGCAACTTCCCATGATTTTTCCCAAAGTTACACAGGCTGCTGAGGTCACTTCAGTGTTCCAGGCACAGCCACCGCTGTCCTGCAGGTTTTCCTCCTTCCTGGCTGTCTCTGCTGTGTGCAGAGAGCACCTGCAGCCTCATGCTTGTGCCTTTTCCAGTCTGACATTCAGCTAGTCTCATTGGGATGTGCTCAAGGTTAATGTGGCTGACCATAAGGTCATGAAGCCTTAAGGATGTTCTTTTTTTCTTGTGGGAAGAGTTTAATTTTAACTAAGGATGGTGACACGACAGCTATTTACTCTCTCATTTTTATTTTGGAATTGTTTGATCTGAACTTTACCAAAATTCCTTATTGTATTCAAGATGATTTTTTTTCCAATTCAGAAGGGAAATTTTGTATTATGAGTGAAAGTATGTTGACCACGGACTTACAGATTCTTCCCCCTATCTATTTCTTTGCACACATAAAACTTGGTTTATGTAAGTGTTCTTGAAAGGGGCATGAAAAATAACATAATCTGTGTCAGAACGAGAAATCACAGACCATCAAGAATGTGCCACTTTCTACCACTTCCCTTTGAACTGTCAGTCAATTCTTTTGGTGCCTATAGTGTACTTCTTTTTGTGTTCTTCCTTAAAATGCACTACTCTTGGAAAATGACTTCTCTAGCACTTTACAAACATCTTTGGCTTTCACCACCCCTCAAGTGCATTGCTGTATGTCCAGTGGGTTGCTGGATACTGTTGGTATGCCAAATTTACATTGTATGGGAAAAGTTGCCCTGAAAAGCTCTGAGGACAGTGTTACTGCTGGTCTCAGCAACCAATAAATAATTAATAAGCTGGATATTTGATGATCCTTAAAGAAGAAAGACCCACCCAACCCTCTGCTGTTGATTTCTTCCTTAGCACAGACAAAGCCAGGCCAAGAGCTGGTTTTCTCTTATGCTTTTATTTGGTGACTACTTGGATGTGGCTTAGGAAACAGTGTCTCCCCCGCAGTTGGGAAATGTTTATTTTGAGCTGTTTATTTTCCTCAGTGGATTAATAAGTTTATTTCAAAGTGCTGCAAAAATGAAAACTAGATTTTCAAAATGAAGTAGGAAGAACATTCATAGTGACACTGTTTTCATCAAACTCCCTTTTTCCTGCACCTCAAAGGAAATGTTTAAATGAATGGCTCAGTTTCCTTAACTTTCCAATATATCTAATCAAATATATAAACTATATAAAAGACAATAAAAGCAATTCCCTCTGTTGGGAAAGGGGAAATCAGATGGAGTTGTTAATGTCCTAGAACAGGACATTTCTGCTGAGCTGATATCAGCTCAATTATCACATTATGGAAACAAAACTGAGTTTTACAAAAAAAGAGCAGTGTCTCCTGCTCTTTTCCTCTGTCACAGAATTCAAGTCTTAAACTATGTTTTAGTGTTTTTGTCTTGTTTGCTGAGGTCTTCTACCGTCTACCAAGTGAGGATTTTGTGTCTTCAAATATCTATTATATAGTTATTATGATTTTAATGAGACAGACTTTTCAGTCCTATGTGGATGAAACATACTGTCCTGTTCTCCGCGCATGCAGCAGTTAAGATCCCTTCAATAACAATCCTCCAAAAGTAGAATGAGTGTGGATAAAGTTGATCATACGGAGAAAGCTCTCATTACTGCTGGCTGTCCTGTGAGAGCAATGAGATGCATCAGAAGGGAGAGAACAGTGAAAGAGAGAACAAGCTCCCCTGCTTGACGTGCCAGAGTGCATACAATCCCACAGCCAAACAAAGAGGCAGAAAAACTGGTTGCAAGTCTATCAGGCCCTGGCATATTTATCAGACCCATTCTTGCCACTGTGGAGAATATGCAAGACAAAAGATCAAGAGAGGCTTGGTTAAACCTGGAGGTGTGAACAACGACTTGAAAGTCAGAATTCCAAAGTCAAAGCTCTAAACTTAATGTAAGCACCAAACTCATGATGTCCCAATTTTTAGAGATACGAAGTGCCAGAAAATCCAAACTGAAGTCTTTGTTGGCTGCAAGTGCTTAGCACTCACAGCATTGATTTTGGCACTTGAATTCAAGATTGCTAGTTTACTTCAGTAGGGTACCCAGTTTATAAATCACTCCTTGCATTTGGCCCAGTGTCTGTAGATCTCCAGATGGAGAAGAGTGTGATCTAAAGGTGGATTTGGCAACTCCAATATGCTTTAGGTCAAACATCTGTAGAGAACATGTGTCTGATTTCCTTACAACTTCATTGTTTCTGTAGATGTTGTATTCAGTGCAGTGTTATATCTGCTACTGAAATAGCTGAATGCAAATACCAGTAACCTCTGGGAAATTTTAGTTAATAGGAAAATAATCTAAAACAAATTCATCCAGTTATACAGCCAGGAGACAAGAAACAAAAATAAAAGGAATTAATGATCCAACCAAGTAGGCACAGAAATGAAACCCTTCTAGGATTTTCTTTTTAGTTTCTCCAACTTCCATTAATTTAACAAGCAAACTAGGTCAGCAGCCCAGCCTTGTTATGAATAAACAAATGCCATAGATTCACTAATGTTAAAGTGTCCACGCATTCAGCATCATTTGCTGCTCTGCTGTGGGAGCTGTGGCACAGCAACTCTATATTTGGCCTAATTCAGATATTTGGTCCTATGAGTCAATGCACCACTACTGCTGTAAAGAAAACCCAGATATAGAGAAAGCAAGCTGCAGTATCACAAAAGACCAATGAGCCTCAGTTTCAAGCCTGGGTAAGAAAAGTCATGTAAACTGCATTTTAAATTCCTATATTTAGATCTCATGTTGATAAAAGACTTCGAGATCAGCCTGAGATGAGAAAAGTTTCGTACCTCATTGTCATTAAAATACTGATGTATTCGCTCGTACTCAATAACTTCAATAGTGAAATGCTGTAGAATCCACTGGAAGCCCTCAGATGCTGTTTTCTTCATGCTCTGTCTCTTGTTTTTGAGGAAGGAAAGTTTATTCAGTGTTTAAACTGGTTATCGAAAATCTCGGTGGCCCACAAACTGATAGAAGTGCTTCATATAAATAATGTTAACAGTTAACAAAGATGTTCAAATGTTGAAAAGGCCTTGCAAGAACAATTTGCATATTTATATGAACAAAACTACATAATATAAAATAAAAAATATGTTAAAATATAACTTGAATACATTTAGAGTGAAATTATTCACTTTATGGGGATACTTGAATAGTATTTAGAATACTGTAGTGTTTCTGTCTAGTGTTCTAAGCATACAAAGGACCTCTAAAACAACTTATCTTGAATTTCTAACTTGTCTCTGTACTTTTGATTAAAAAAAAAATATTAGATACTGAAAAGTGATTAAGACATACTAAGTTTGGCTCTTGATTTCCAAAATAGTATGTATCCATCTTTGGGAGTGGGAGGGTTATGTTGCTACTGTCAGAAGCAAGAGCTACCAAATCGTTTTGAGAATATGAACCGCTCTTGAAACTGGCATTGCTGAGGGCAGTAATTCCTGCCTGAACATGCATGCATGAATAGGTGCATACATGGCTCCTTGCCTGCTTTCATGTACCGTTTTCTGACCTGTGGGGAACTTCTGGTGTAGATGATAGAGCTTACAGTTTTTCTCAATCATCTAAGGGAGAGTTTAATGACTTTTGGATGTTGAGAAGGATTAGTCCCTCAAAATACTGACAAACTAATCGAGGGAAGTAATTTGAGGTTTAACTCTTCCACCTTTTCTGCTGATGTGAGGATTAATTTGCTGAAAGGAAATTTATCACAAAATGGGAATTGAATTTAAGTAGTGACTTTGTTGTACTGAAGACTTGACCACTTTATAATATGGATCGTCTCATAATATTTCAAATTGAGAACTTTTTTTTGTTTTCTTTTATTTTTAACCTCTTTGTCATGGAAACTGTTCAATTCAACAGTGACAATTTAACAGTCACGTATCTGCCCACTTGAACTCAGTGTCTTAGATAGAGTGTCTTTTGAAGAGACACCAAAATCAACAGCACTCGTGATCTAGGATGAACTAGAAAATTAATCGAAACCCTTAAATCAAACCAGCCACTGTTTTTACTTAGCACTGATGCTTCTATACACACAGCAGATCAAGCCACACACTATGTTGCTTATTGTTTAAGTCTGTAACTTAGATACACCAATCTGTAACTGAAGTTTGGCAAAATTTGAGAAAATAAAAAATATATCCAGAATGTTTGTTTAATGCATAGTACAAAATTAGTCAAATTAATGAACAAATGTTTGCTATATGAGAGTATTATAGTGTTTATGTTGTCCAGATGATCTTTGTTGCATAAATTGTTTGTGGACAGCCAATATTTGCTTTTCAAGTCATCACTGGCTGGACTGGCTGTCTGGCAATATTCCTTTTTCCTGATTAGATGTGTGAGTAATAATTCCAAATAATATTTTTGGAATTCTGGGTCCCACAAATACTCACATGTCTTTCCTTTAAATCTAGTGTCTGAATCAACTGTGCCAGGAAAATTCATGGAAATTGTGGCTGAAAGGTATTAATTAATGAAAAAAACAAAAGGACATTTCTATTTAAAATGAATTGCTGTTTTTTCCCTAGACTAATACAGACACCCGTTCTCTGGTAATAGACAATGCAGATACTTATAAAGAAATAAATATACATAAATAAAACAATTGAATTTTATTTCCTGCTTGCAAACTGTGTGTGGGTGGCAGTTTACACTCTTCTCTTATTCCAACTGGGTCAGATTCAAGTTGGACTTGAACATAGTTTGCATGTTGCCCTTTTGCTTGTGAAACTGGGGAACTTGTGGAAAGGGGTCATTCAGCAGGAGGAAGTGTAGTGTTTAGAGTTAGACTTTGCAACAGTGGTGAAGCTTAACTTATTGTATTCATATGGTGTCTAGATGGTGCTTGGTTGCTCCTCTCATGTCAGCAAATCAGAAACCAGATGCCTTACTTTTTTTTCTTTATTTTCAGACACAGACCAGTGAGTGTCTTGCAAGGGTCAAACAAATATCCATGTATTCAGAAGCAAAAATCAAGATCATGTTGAAGGGTTTACAGCCAAGTCAGAATGTTTCAGAATTTATTTTTTAGTCAATGTCCACACCCAGGCTTTTGTTGCAAAAACCACTTCAGAAAATAAGGGATAAAATACTTTAAAATTGATGGAATTTTCAATATATGCTTTTGTTTAAATATATAGATTTTTTCAAATGCTCATCTACATTATATGCAAATACAAATTATTTTACTTAATTTTTTATTGGTATTCTGTAGGCATAATATCTGTGTAGGCTGGCTAGATTGTGAGTTACATGTTGCACATATAAATTTATTTGTTTTCTCTATTGTAAAGGTTGAATGATACGTTTGAGCTCTAAAGAGCCTAGCTTCAATGTCTTGTGTTGGCTTAGGGTAACATCCAAACTCCTCATGACAGACAGATTGTTAGCTTTTTAGGTAATATGCTTCCAAAGCTACATCTACAGCCAGTGTGTGGAGTGGATCAGGGACTGGTCTCTGACTGGGACCAACTAGAACTTGTGAATACAGAGTTAAAATGAACAATTAAAGTTTATGTTTGTACAATAAAAATCTCTTATCTCACATGCTGTTAAAAAACCTGCAGGGTTAGGGATGTGATTATTTCAGCCTTTTGTGGTATCTGTAGGACACTGTTTAAAGTTGGAAAGTATGGGTATATATATATCCTGTATATATCATGAATATATTCCTTAGAAAGATAAGCATCCTGACTTTTACATCCTCATGCTAAGAGGAAGTCTGGTGGAAGTTTCATTTGGAGTTCTATCTGTGATGGTTTGATGTGGTTGTGGAGCCAGGCCCATGCAGTATGCTGGAGTGGAGGCTTCCAGAAGTGATGAGGGAAAGTCTTTTTAGAATAGAGAACTTAAAAGAAGCAATAGGTATGGCATTTATTCGACGAACAAATTACCCAGCAGTTAGACAATCACTACAGTTTATCTGGAAAAGGCTTTGCCTCACTCTGCTAGGCAGAGTTTCCTTTCAGTTCTCCCAATGACAAGAAGATTTGGATTAGGAAAACATCACCTTCTCCTTCTTCCTAAGAAAATGTGCTGTCAGAGGCTGTCCTGTCTAACAGTGGAATGACTCGGACACCAGTCTAAGCTACCTGGCACTTCTGTATTTTTCTCTGCTGAAGTGCTGTGTAGTATCAATCTATGTGTCTGAACACTGGCTTGAGAGCCTGTTCTGAGATTTTCTGGTTTCCTTGTAAATGTGGTCCCAGGGTGCTAGCAAATGAAGTTTGGAGTTCCTTGTTTGATCAAAACTGCATAACCACATCAGCACAGAGGTCTGTCTGAAACCTGGAGCTTTTGCTCTGTCGCCTGGGAGTCTGAGAGCACTACTGCTAAGAGACTAGCTAAGAGAGTGGTGCCTTGTTTCTAAAGAGTCAGAAATAATCTTTGAATGATATCCCCCTACTCATGCAGGCTGTTAAGACATGACAGCCCAGATTTAAAAACTTTTGCAAAATTTATCCTTAGCATATTCACCCAGTGGGAGAGAGAAAGACCTCCTTGCTAGAAAGACATCATATACCACTGTAATTGGCAACATGTGCATTAGACACACACCCTAAAATTAAATTGACATGTCTCAGGGATTCCATCTGCTATCAGATCTAACCTACCACAAAGTGAGCAGCAGATCTACCCTCACTTGGAGTCTCTGTCTCTCTCCTAAAGCTTCTATGATATGACAAAGTAGGACTCAAGGCACAAAATTTGTCACCATCATTCTGTTAAGTATTCTGAAGAATGATATGATCATCAAGAGGAGTAATAATTGCAAAAAAATTACAAGTCCACTCTGTTTTGTGTGATGATTTCTTACAATTTCTTACATCTTCTTCTGTTGCATCTCATGCCACTCGTTGCTAAGGGAGATTATTGGACAGTGGATTCCCCAGTTGACATGGCTTTCTATGCAAATTGTTTCTAGAAATGGACCTTACAACAAAATCAAATGAAAAGTGTTATTAATGTGACCTAAAAAGAGGGCTGGCATCTAAAAGAATGTACAGATCTGTAAGCCAACTGAATGACTTCTAAAGCAAATATGATGAAAAAGAGTTGGTCCTGTAGATGTCTGTTATGCACAAGGATCACAGACCAAAGAAGCCTCATTGGCCTCAATCATTTCTTCCTTATGGCTAAAATGAGCCATGGTAGCAGGCACTGCGTTGCAGGAATAGCTCTTCATTTTGCTGGATACTGTCAAAAAGGTGAAGTCCACATCCATAGATACTGCAATATTGATTGTAAAGGGAACAAGAGCAGGCATTTGCAGCTCATCTGCCATTAACAAACAGAAAATATTTTCTCGACTTAGGAGATACATTTAAAATAATTTTAGCTGTAATAGTAATCCCTAACTATTAGGAAAAAAACCCAAAACAACCCTAAACTAATTGGAAAGAACAGTTTATCAAAGCCCAGCATTCCCAGAAGGGGAATCAATTTGTATAAACATGCTAAAACTGACCTATTTATGAAATGTTATAGAGGGCTGAGAAGAGAGCAACAACAGATCTTTATCTTACGTTCACTCTTTTAAAAGATCAGTGGTTGGGTGAAGGCTCAGGCTAGTTATCATGTATGTTTTAGATGTGAATGTCAAAGTCATCTAAAATTTGTTGCCAAAGCCACTGTGATTGCCAGCAAAATGTAAACTAATGTTCCAGGGCTCTCATTATGTGCTTAATATGAATATGCTTTGCTTTACATATAAATCACTATGAA
>WEIV01005744.1:2309-40031 GCA_013390005.1 Calyptomena viridis | reverse complement strand
TCATTTCAGTGCCTATACAAAGGCATAGAAAGTTGCGAAGCTTCGTAATATCATCCATAAATCCATGGATCGCCTTAAAATTACAAAACATCAAATTTTAATAAATGTGCTAGTAAAAGCTTATTTCCTTACTTTAATGTTATAAATCTATATCATGATACTTCAGTGGACAGCAGCGGGATTTAGTGACTTTTTTGCAAACCAAAGCACAAAAAACATGAATCAAGAATAACTGAAGTCTCAGAAGAAAATCTTCATATATTCCTATTTATATAGATTTATTTTTTCAGAAATAAGGATTCATTTAAGCTAAGAGTTATGTATTAGTAGTTTAAATAATTTTTGTATCAGCCCAGGTGATAGTAAAAGAATCCCAGAGATTGTAAACACATCCTCAATACCAGCCATTGCCAGGTCAGTCACAGGAGGGGAGCTGTTATTTATGGACTGCCAATACAATATTTCTTGATGATGGAATCCACCTCTATTGTCTGTTGGAACAGTAGAAATAAAATATCTGTATTATTTTTACAAGGTGTTGAAATAATAGCTCAAAGCCTCTTGCAAATCTCACCTTGTGCTGTGACACTATTAAAACACATCATGTTCACAACAAATGCAACAAGGCATTATTTGTATCCCTTGATTCCTTCCTGCTTAGCAAAGATGCTTGTATGGTAAGTAAAACTCTTAAGAAAGAATTCCTATTGAGATTAATGTAAGATATTATATATGAATGGTCATATGGGATTTCAAAATAAATTGCATCTTGGAGATTATGGCTCTGAGATGTTAAAATCAAAATGTATTCACAAATCACAGTCAGTCACATGAAAATAATAGTTTGTTCTGATGTGACTGAATAGAGCCATGTGATAAATTCCAGGGAAGACAAATGGATATATATTGTTGGCAGATTTTTTCATAATGGGCCCTCCTAGGCAGACAAATCTCAGACCTATGTTGTATGTCTTTTTTCCAAAGTTTGTTTGTATATGGCTCTAAAGCTGTGGTAACTTTCTGATTTGAAATGAAAACAAGTGGAAAATTCCAGAACATGCAATCACCAGTGTCTATACAATGCAAAACTATATTTTTCATATGTTTCTGATTGTTTTCAAACACAGAACTTAAGTACAATATTCCGTGAGAACTTCTCTACATTAAATACACAATAGTGAACCAGATTTTAATTTACATTTGTACATTTTGATCTAGAATCAACCCATGTTTCTGATTACTGTGTTTTTCTGTCTTATTGCTGCACGTTTGGCTCTAACATAATGTATTTTTATTCAGGTGTCATCAAATAATTATTGTGAGTCCTGTTGGTACTTTAAGGTCTTTGTCTATTTACTTACTTGCATAATATTGTCTTGCTGAATAGCTCTTTTTTACTTGAAGGTGTTATTTCCCATGGGCGATGAGGAAACTCTTTCCTTCTGCAGCTTCCTTGGATGACTGATATTTTATTACATAGATTCCCACAGGCATGTGATTTGTGTGCTAGGATGTATGATTTTCTTTTCTGGGGGTGGGAAAACTTACAGCAACCAGCACGGTTTTTCTTTGTTCTTCATTGGCCATCCTGTTAACACTTGGATCTAAGTAACCACATCTAACTGCATCTGCTATGGTTGTGACCAACCTCAGCTATCAGGATTTCATCATCATATCACACCAGTATAAAAATATTACTAATGTGGGAGATGCAAGATAAATTGTCCTATAGCAGTGTAAATTTTAAACTACATGATGCATATCCCTCTTCTGTGAACTAAAAGGAAACACAGATAAATTCAGACTGATTCTAAATGTATTTTAAAGTCATTCTGGCTGAAATGATAGTGAAATCCTGGTTGTGTGTATTGGTCCCTAACAATTACTACACTGTACACAAAGTTATAAAAATGGGAACTAGGCCTGTATGAAAGGGGAAAAGACTGAAACGCACTATATCATCGGTATTGTAACATTCAGTACATGCTTTACTGATAATACTGCTTTCCTTCTGAAAAATCTTACACTAACATGAAGTCTCACTTCACGAAGGCAAAGCTATAGCCTGTGTAAAACTGACCACTAAGGAGCAGCAAAACAGGTATCCTTTCATAAACAGGATGAGTAACTTGTTTTCAGTTTAAGAGGCAAAGACATAAATCAAAAATATGCTTTTATTTCTCTTTTGGCCATAGTTTTAATATGTGAGCCATAAGGAGGGCCCTAGAGAACCAAATCTGTTCCCTTGAGTAGAACAAAGCATTTAAACTGTTTTTTGAGCAATCCACCAAAGGAACAAAGGGGAAAACAAATTACTTCCTTGCCAATTATTAGTTCTCTAAAATGCATATGAAATCATATACCTATAAGAAAATACTTGACACCAATTATCCTTCACCTTGGAATAAGAGAAGGACTCTTAAATTCAAATTAGCAATAAAATTGACATCCATGATATACTGCAGCTAGTAATGACAACAGCAATTTCGCCAGTGGTAAGGTATTACCATGTCAAAATATGATTTTCTGTCCTACAGGGGGCTGTTTAGTGATGCGCCAACCAGATGCTGACAGGTCATGTAACCCACCGTGCAGCCATCCCCACACTTACTGCAGTGAGGTATGTGCTACTGCATTGGAGCATAAAACAGCCCTATGAGGGCCTCCCACACATCTCTCTGCATTACAAAGATTATGCCAACAAAGTCTTTTCAGAGATTTTACTAGTCATTAAGTTGTTAAAAATCAAACGCCCTTTTCTACCTTTCCATTAAATGTTAAGTAATCTCTGTTGATACAGTATGAACTTGCATAAGAATATATGAAGTGGTGCTCTCCAGACTAGCACTCATCAAAACAGTCTTCTCTTCCAGTCATCTATGTTGTTATACTTTATAGCTCACAGAAAACTATTTTTCTGCTACACAGTGTAAAACACTTGTTCCCTACAGACTAGAACATGCAGTTGTGAAGATGGCTACACTGAAGTTATGTCCTCTGATGGCACACTCGAACAGTGCACTCTCATCCCAGTGGTGGTGATCCCCACCATGGAGGACAAAAAAGGAGATGTGAAAACCAGTCGAGCTGTGAACCCTACCCAGCCCTCCAGTAACCAGTCAGGACGAGGAAGGACCTGGTTTCTACAGCCTTTTGGGCCAGGTGAAGTCATGCAATGAGCAGTTCTTAGTGCTAAGTACTGCTGCACGGCCTGGCATTTACATTTTTGTGATGCCAAGGAAGAAATGAAAAACCTTTAAGTGTTCATTTAGGAAGGCAGGCATCTGTTCTGACTGAAAATGAAGGAAGAGATATAAGTAAACCCCTGGCCTTCTCACTACTCCATCAATATATTTAACCAAATCTTATATTGCAGATTTCCTTTTAATCCCTTTAAACTGTTAAAATTCACAGAAGCTATTTGAAATGTGACGTTAGAAGGGAGTTGGCTGCAAAGGTGTAAGCCAGGATATTAAATTATGGTGTCTCAACTAACAGAGGAATGAAAAAGTAGCACTGAAGACTGTAAAGTGTAAAGGCTGCTTAAAATTCGCAGCCATAGCATAAATTGTAGGAAAATAATCAGTATAGATATGCTAATCTTTTCCGGTCATATCCATATTTAAACTAATTCATATTGGTTGAAATCTAACTATATTATTGATATTTAGCCCAGACATGCTCAAGGTCTCTATGGCAGTATTTGCTTTTATGATGGACCATGTCCTTTAGAGCTGAGCAAGGACTTATGTGCAAGAGTGGCATGAAATATAAGACAGTTATTTCATAAAAGATACTTTATAAAGTCCATCATTTAATCAGATATCAGTAAATATTTTCTGGTGCTATTAAACACTGAGATAAATAAAACTTTAATTAACAACATACTTTCACATGAAGAGATATGTTGCCTGTCCATAATGTTATTTATATGGAAGAAAGCAATTGGTTATCATCTTAAGTGTCTTTTAAATCATATAAAGCTAAATGTTCTAACACACTTGTGTCTTAGGGTGTTCATTTCTTTCTAAAGGTTTCTTGACTGATTTTAATCTCAGAATTAAAAGCACTAGCTTTACATGCATAATCCATAAAATGTTTCAAATTAAGAATTATAACAATACTTCTAATAAGCAAAGTAAATAATGTTCGGGTTAGAAACTAGAAATACTTATGTTAGATCCCATTAGTTCTACTAGTATTTACTGTTATTTGTACTGTGATACTATATTTGATACCTGCAATAAAATGGTCTTTACTCCAAGTACTTTAATCAATAATAAAAAAAAAAGAAAATTAAACTTTTCTGGTCCTCCTTTGAAAAACAACATTTTAACAAATATGTTATCATTTACTCCTTCTAGCTAACTGCACCTGAAAAGGCCAGAGGGTGGGTTGTAGCAGCCAGACTGGCAAGAATAAATAAATATCAGACAGTTGCCTTCAACTGTTAGGAATATGGATGCTCATGTGAGCTCAGGCATGGTTTTGGAGGAAGGTACAGCTGAGATATTTCATGAAAACTCACCAATTTTTCTGTCATTCAAGTTAAGAAGGAGACATAATTTAGATAATCCCAACCATATTCAATAGAACTAATACTTTATGCAGTGAAGATATGAGCAAATGTGAAAGAAAATGAACATTTTGCACTTCAGATGAGATTTATGTTGGAATGTTTTAATTTCAGGATTGTGTATCTATTGGAAAGGTTTTGATTTACTCTGGCAGGATTATTCCTTTCCTCGTTATTTCTGAATCTAGATTTAAAATAGTTCTTTTGCTGTCTTCAACGAATTTTATTACCATTCCAGAAAGGAAGGTATCAAAACTATCCTCTTCAGTTGTCTGTGCTGACTTACTATCACAAACAGATGAGTCTGAGATGCCAATTCCCTTGTGTACTTAATCAGGGGAAATTCAGAAAGCCTGAGTTAGATGTCAGTAGTTGCATAATAGGAATGACCTCATTAACAGAGTTCCTTGCTTTGACAAAAATAAATAAATCCATACACAAAGGGAAGTTACTATTTTAAAACAAGCCAACCCAAAATAAACCTCAAAACCCCTTACATTTACCAATGGAAATAAGAAGGACAGAAGACCTATTTAGCAGTACTGAAGTCTCAATTCCTCTCATTGATATTATCATAGGATATGTGAGGTCAAATCTACTGTTCAATTAATCTTTAATGGATCAGTTATTATCAGTTATAATGTTTCATTAGATTGACTAAGGTAACAAAGGTAAAATGTCTTGATATTAATTAGTCTTGAAAAACTTGTACACATGACTGCAAGACTTTGCATTGCTAGAGACCAGAAAGCCTGAGCTTAACTGCACAGCAATAGAAACCACTACTGTGTAACTGAGTAAGCTCAGTCTGACTGATTTTTTTTATTATTACATTGCAGAAACATAAACTGCATTGATGATGTCTTTTTGTTTTAGAGAGTTATAAGGAAGCAATAAGTGTTTGTTAAGAAAAATTTTAGCTGTGTTTGCTTACATTAGAAATACACACAACCTCATGAAATATAAGTTTTACCATTTGTAAATGAAATAATTTGGATTATAATGGATTTTTTGTGTGTGTGTCAAGGAAAGGCAACAAAGCTAGCTAACCTGGAAAACAATATTTTTGAAAAGCCCTTTAGAAATTTTAAAATTGAGTCAGATAAAAGTAGTGAGTCAAAGAGCATGCACTGACTTAGTTTTGACATGCTCTTTTGGGATCAGAGCAAAACGCCACAGACAAAGTCATATAATTTTTCCTGGTAGGATTAGGTACATCTAGGATCAAGGCAAGAAGGAGAGTAGTATTTATACCTCAGCCTGCAGGGACATCATGTCCAAAATACGAACGGCACAGGCTGCACATAAATACAGTCCTTATTAACAACACACAGTTGTTGAAATTATGAGCATTGTCTTTTTTGGTGTATTTTATTTTGTGAGGAAAAGTTGTTCTATACCAAAAAACTTGCATTTGGCAGGAAAAGAAATTAAAAATATATTACTTTACACAGTAATGAAAGTTGTGTATATACGGTTAAGGTATGGATGTGGTAAAGCATGCTATAGATATTTAAAAGCAAAATAGTAAATAGAAATAAGAATAAAAATAACAGGCAGATTGATTTACTGGAGCTAGAATGGAAAGTGATGCTAACAGCATAAATGAGTCCCAGGCTGATGGACTGCCCTGCAGTCACACCGAGGGATTGCTCGCTACCAGCAGGCCCTGGAGCTGAGTTTCTGGGTATCTCACCTGCTGCCTCTGCCCCAGATCTCAGTTCCATTTGAATTAGCCAGACTTCGACTGAAAAACAGAGCACAAGTTCACAGAGAAATCATTCCTCAGTTATTTAACAGCACTTACTCTTATTAAGCTGTAATTTCTAATGAATAAATTTATTTTGAATTATTAAAGTATTTCTGTGCTATATGAGAACTAATAATTCAACAACACTAACTCAAACACTACTGACTAACATTCATTCCTTTTAGATGGGAGGCTGAAGACCTGGGTTTATGGTGTAGCTGCTGGTGCATTTGTTTTACTCATCTTTATTGTTTCTATGATCTATCTAGCCTGGTGAGTTCTTTAATTATTTATAAACAAACAGTCCCACACAGACTGTAATGCAAGTGTTTACAACTGCTGCTGTAGAAAATGCAGACATTTCTGTGAGCTGCAGTGTTTAATTTTCCATGTCCTTTTGTTCAAACTCAGATTAGTGGATTCTGTTTGTACTATAGATGGTGGATAATCACAAGCTCTCCTGAGGTTAGAAGAACATACAGATATGGGATAGCTTAGTGTATAGTTTACTTTTGCTCAGTTTATCTCTGTTATGTACAGTGTCCATAATAATTTTATTGTGTCTGAGAGAAATAGCAAGAAGGAAATTTAGTAATCAAGCAAGTCATACTTTATATTTGACAGGATATAGAGATACACAACCAAACCAAACTTTCTCATCTTTTTCATATATGAAATTATATTTTTTTTAACAAGTCACCTTTGAGAATGCTCTCTGAAGTTTTCTAGGTCTTGTTTGCAATATGTGATCCAAATGACTGTGCAGGTGAAAGGTGAGGAAAAGTATGGTCATATACATCAGGCTCATGGCTATACTGCTTTAGTAGGCATTTGGGCATTTTGGAGGCTTCTGGATTTGTTTGCCTGTTAGGAAACTTTTCCCAAAAACTCACTTCTGTATAGGTAAGAAAAAAAATCCTTTTTTTTTTTTTTTTTTTCGGAAAAGAAAACCCATTAGCATTCAATTCCACTGCAGATTATTTAGACTGGAATTTGTGGCCACTGCAAGCCACTGTAATGGTATAAAAAATTCAGATTCAGGCAGCCGAAGTGACATAGCTGAGATAAGATTTTGAACAAGATTGGGAATGCACAGACCTGATTTAAAGAAATGCTTATATTACACTAAAATAAGACTGCTACTAAAGCATAAACACTTTGGCTTGGTAATTTTTTAAAACTATATCAAATGGATTGGAAATACTGCTGAATTAAAATCTAATTCAAGGCTACACAAGGAATGTTATGGCTAACGGCCATATCCCTGCTATTTATGACTGGTTTGATTATAACATCTAGAATTAACTGCAGTCATTCCAGCAAGTATAATGAGATAAAACCAATCAAAAGGTGGAACTTTCCTGTGGAAACCCTTGATCTGTCAAGAGAGGTTTAAGATTTGAGTCACGTAATTTGAAAGAACCTGATTGCAGCTTTGATAAATGACCAAATATTGCACGGCACGCTCTGAGTTCTTCTGAAAACTGACTGATGTTGCAGGAGTACCTGCCAGGGATTTCAGGAAGTCACAGCATCATAACAGCTCGTTTCTGCACAACTGAGCTTTGAATTAGATATTGCTTTGGGTTGATAAAGAGATAATTAGTGATCCAAGTGAAGGTTTTAGGCTTATAGCTTTTATAAATGAACAGAATGCATTATCAGCATGCTCATCTTTCATTTAAGACTGAAATCCATCTTTTTATGTTATTAGTTGTTTGTTCTATTTACAAATTATCTTATTGTTTCAGCAAAAAGCCAAAGAAGCCCCAGAGAAGGCAGAACAACCGACTGAAACCTTTAACCTTGGCTTATGATGGAGATGCAGATATGTAAAAATATAACTTCTCATGATGAAAAATGGAGTCTAAATTATTGGATTGAAATCAGAAGGTGTCCAGAGCCACAGGGATTTTCTATGGAGTGGATTAAGTGTTTTGATTCTTTTTGTAACTGCACCATAGATAAACAAGGATGGATTTCTAAATGCCTACGGATATTCAAGGTATTATTACTTTACTTTAGACCATCAACACTGAGAAATCCGGCAGAATCACGCTAATAGACACTGCAGTTGGAGATCTCTGGTGTTTTCTCAATTTTAGAAACTATAAGCACCACTTCTGTCTCCAGAATACTGTAGCTGACATAGTATTAACAGTTGGAAGCCCCTGCATCATTAACCAAGTATAATCAGTACGCATGAAGAGTTTGTACCAAGCTGTCAATGACTCTATACTCAAGCATAACATATATACTCAGTTGAACTATATGTATTACTCTATCAGAATTATATGTTAAAGAGCATTTTAGTGCTTAGTACAATATTAACTTTTAACTGAAATTAATCCACTAGGCAAGCTCAACAGTTTGCCAGTCAATGATAACTTGTGTTAACCTGCATTTCAGAGGGCAATGACTCACTTGCAAATTTCTGTCCTGTTACCACTCCAAAGTATAAAGGCCTCATGTGTACATCCAGAAAGGAGGCATTCTCAGATTCAGTATTTTCTAGTGGTTGCTATCTGGAAAAAGAATACCTGTTGTAAATGTTACAATACGTTTCTACTTTCTCTAACTTAAACTGTTGCCTGCATCTTTTTTGCTATATGTAAGGCAAATTTTTGCACTATATTAGTGCAGCATGATATGCACTTAACTAGTATTGCCATAGAAACTGCCTCTTTTCAGAAAGGATAACGATGTGTCTTGTGCGAAGAGTGTCAAGTAGACAGGTCTTGAATCCTGAAGAGAGTAGTGTTTGGTTTGGACTGTGACTGGATGGAACTGGCTGACAACATGTACTGTACACACCATTCCTCATCACAGCAGGCCATTTGTAGTCTACATCATGGCAGTAATACAAGTGTCTAGTTTCTTGCCCCATCTACCTATACTGGTATAGATGTCTTGCTGGTTTCTAATTGTACTTTGAAGGCTGTTTATGACTAGATTTTTTATATTTGTTAACTTTGTTAGAAAAAGAAGAAAAGAAAAAGAAAAGTGGTTGCCCTATAATCCTGAGTGACATATTTCTTGTCTAAAAAGCTGTTCTGATTGTTGAACTAAAATAAAATGGTTTTGCTTTTCTTTCCTTCCACTAGTGAGAGCTGAAATACTCAGAGCCCTTTGATCTTGTCTATTTAGGATAATTGGATAGACTCTTTCAAATATTCAGTTAAATTCTTGAGTGCACTGGCAAGTAAACAATAAGATCAATAGTTCTGCCACTTTAATACTCATGACTTTTTAAAAAATGCTGGCAGTGTGAAAACTCACTCTTAACCTCTTCCATGCTTATGGCTTTTCAGTGTTATGCTTCCAACATGAAGCTCACTAACTTGCCACTGTATCTACATGCCTGTTACGGATGTGATCCTTGACCTGAGAAGGGTTATTCTCCTCAAATGGCTTCTATATGTAGCCTGAACATACAAGTGACTGTGCCACTACTAAGCAATACAAAATTTTATCAGGCAACCTCTCAAAAGTTATTGTTATATAAAGTTCAGTGTTAGGTTCTCAGGTCTTTTTTATAACCTAAACCACTTCTGCCTACTCATCATGATATTTACTCAAGAAGCACCAGGTTTTGCACGTTGAATAAAACTGTTGCTTTGCAAATTTTGGCTTGGATCTACTGAAATCAATGGCAAGACTCTCATGGACATCAATAGGTAACACCAGTCCTTAAAAATACACACTTTTTTTTCATCTAGAATAATTGTTGGAACCAATGTTAATTTTGTGGATGTTCAAGAGAAATTATGGTCCTACTTTTACTTAGCTAACATATTACCAGTGTAATGTTACTGCATCAAGAAAATTACCTTCCTCCCACTGTGCAAGTATTCTCCAAATGGGAAGGATGAGCAGAGGAACAATAGTAACGATCTTTGGTACGGGTTTAATTTCTCATTTTATACCTTTATCCAGCTGCAGGTGATGAAGTTCCATGGTCCCTTGACACAGCAGTGGTTCATTTATATATGTGTTTCAGGACTGGAGGCTTCACTCTTACATCTCTTTGTAAAGATCCATAGAAAAAAATACAAATCTTGATGATTTTACTTTGGCATTCTTGAGTGGAAAACAAGGAAAACCTGGTTGATTCCTCTTTTGTCAGGCATACATAAAACGACATGGAAAACTTATGAAGTTTTAAAGAATGACAACTACATGAGGAGAAATAAAGTTTAATGATACTTTCTGTACTTTTAAAAGACTGATTCTGCATCATCAAATAGTTTTGGACCAATAGGACATTAAGGGAACAGGGTTTTTATCATTGGCAATGAGTCATCTTTATTTATTATACAGGCTGGTCTTAGCAGGAGCTGTTGCCTAGTTCTTGCCTTGAAGACTTTTATATCCTAAATCTAAGCATTTAATAACTTGAAGTTAAAGGTATGACATCTCCTTTCTCTTACCATATTAAATGGACAAAGAAAGAAAGAGAGAGGAGAGTTTTTTAAGTATGTTTGGCCTTTGCAGTCCATGCAAGTATTTTAGTATGTGTTACATTTTATAGCTGATCAGTGAATATCTGGTGCACATCTGCATCATACTAGTGCTGCATTTAAAATCTAGAGTGCATTTCTATTATTATTTTTTCTATGAACAAAGTGCATGGAAATTTGAAGCCAGAATGGCTTCCCTCATTATCAAGAAAGAGATATTAGGCTGTAAGAAGGGCTGAAATTTTATGTAAAGCTAAAAGTCGCTAAGGTGATTAAACCCTCTAGCATTGAAACAGAAATAAATAATAGGCGAATTATCAGTATAGAATGAAAAGCAATTTGCTTTAAAAATCAGAGTGCTTCTACAAATCCAGTGCCTAAAGCAGCCACTACTGTAGATTATTAGTTTGTGAAAGTAATGTTTCCAGTGATCAAATAAACCATTCAGAAAGTAGCAAAGTAGGCATTTTCCTGTTGATGTGGTGGTTTGTATTTTCCTTTTTAAAACTGTAGTTTCTAGATTACTGTGTCTGCTTTGAGTCCTGGAGCAGTTCCTTTTTGGAGCTTTGATGCAACTGCACAAGCTTGTTTATATTTGGAATAAAGCCTCAATTTTGAAACCCCCTTTCTCCTGCCAAAATTTAATTAAGTTTTTTTCCAATATTACAACCTGAAGAGACCAATTTAAAAATTCTATGTGTAAATCACTGTAAAATACACCTTTAATTAAATGGAAATCTGTCTTTTTACCTATATGTAAATTGTGCTCACCCAAAGTTAAGAGTTTATTTTGCCTAACTTAATTTACTTGAATATTTATTTTGTAGAACAAGGAGGCAGCTGTCTGAGGAATGTTTACCTTTTTTTTTTGGTTAATGTTAATTTGTAAATTGTGTAATGCATTTTTATTTTTTAAATTATGTATAGTTCTTTTTTAATGCACAAAATGTTTACGTACAACTACTACTGAAAATTTGTGTATATTGTCACTAAGCTTTATTCAGTTAATGCAGATAATGTGAAAATGTAACAAGTCTTACATTTTCATCTGGGTTATTTTTACATAACTGATGTATTGCTGACAATAAATATAAACACAAAATAATTTATTGTCTTGTTTTAATAGATGTAGCATGCTATACTGGGGTACAGTAACAATAAAAGCCAGATCCCTAAAATACGACCACATTTTAAATTGTCTGTTAGGGTTTTTTTGAAAGGAGTTAGCAAACATTTTCTTGTTAAAAATTATTCTCTCTAGAAAGAAAAATACTGTCAAGTCTGTTGTTACAATTGACTTAGGAATTTACATAACATATTTAGTTGGTTGACAAATATCCAGTAAATACAATAAATCAATAGTATTTTAAATTTTTTTCCTTAATTGCCATTTTTATAAAATAAAAACCAACCCTTTTGTGGAGAATAAGGGGTGGATCAAGATCTCACTCAAAGACTTCAGTGAAGCTGAGTCCATCACAGTCCCGAAAGAAGAAGAAAGAGAAAACTGCACTTTGCATTTTTTTTGTAACTGCTCATATTCTGTCTCTGTTCTCTCCAAAACACTTTTTTTCATGTCCACTTCTGCTGTGTATTTACACATAAGATCATGAAGGGGTTATTCAATAGTTACTACCTCCTCAGTAACTTTTTCAGGCTAACCCAATTTTAGGAGCACACAACTCTGATTTTACTGGGGATTCCAGCAGAAAGTGTGGGTAGGAGGTACTTGTGAAAATCATTAAATGCTTCTAAAATCAAAGAAGCATTGGTCTTGAGTTCCCACCTGCAATTTAATAGAGGAAATTTTTAGATCATTTGAAGTTGCTTAATTCAATACAGATAGATTTGTTTGAAGAGCTAAAAAATATATTTGAGAGAAGAAAATTAAAATTCTCATTTAAACTCTACAGAAGGGAATTAGCTGTGGTATACTAATGAAGATTATGTGGTCTTCACATTCAGTAGGGAAACATGGTAGGACTTTGGCCACTGGTTGTGAAACTTCAAGAGTAATGGCTTACAGTTTGGGAGAAGAAATCTTTATTTAAGAAAAAAAAAGAAAATTACAGGAGACTATGATTTTCAAGTACAAGTATAATGAAAGGACATAAATTGAGAGGTAAATCAAGAAGCTTAGATAAGCCTTGTAAATATTTTAGCCTTCTAATAACATGAAGACCTACAGTATTGGGTCTAGAAAGTTATCCTGCTGACACAGTAGTGAGCTTAAGCAGTCATCCAGGATCTGTTTGGCATCGCTGTGCACAATTAGACTACAGAAAAGGTTCTCTCTGAATCTTCTGATTGTTTTCTTAGACACAGTAAAGCTGACCACCTATTCTAAAGCAGCTGATGATGAGCCAGATGAACAGTTTTCCAAAGGGGGTTGGGAATCGTGTGTGTGTATCTTAGTCTCGTCTTGCCTGTTCATTTATTTTTCAGCAGAGGGTGCAGCTGTCTAATTTTGCTTACCTTCATTCAAGCAGTGCCCCTGACTGTAGAGGGGGTTATCTTGTGGCAACATACTGGTGAAGCATTTCTACATCCTTTTGTAAATGGGCATTTTTTTCTAAGTCCTGCTTAAATGGAAAAGTTGGAAGACTACTGAGACACACCTTCAGTGACATTAGGCATGTGCCATTGCTCTTTCTATTTGCCATCAGGCAACTGCTCTGGGACAGGATTGAGCCTGAGAACACAGCAGCGTCAGGATGGCAGGTTCCCAGAATCACAGAATGTGCTGAGTTGGAAGGGACCCACAACAACTCTTAGTCCTGCACAGGACATTCCCAAGAGTCACACCATGTGCCTGAGAGCATTGTCCAAATGCTTTTTAAACTCTTGTCAGGTTGTTAACACCAACCTATTCATACACACAGGTGGTAGTGCTGGAAGTTGACCTTTACAGGTTGATGCAAAAGCCATTTCTGGTATTGATACTCTGCCCTGCCTTGATAAACTGATGCTGATTGATGCCTAACCATGCTTGTCCTAGTTTGGTTAGAAAACAGCTCTGATGAAAAGGTAGTGAGTGGACAACACACTGACCATGACTGCAGACCCTGGCAGTGAGAGAGGCATCTGCACACAGGGCTACACACTGGCAAGAACTTGAAGGAGGTCATTAGTCTTCCCAGCTCTCATTAGGCTCTTCTTGAAGCCCCATGACCGCTTTGGAGTGTCTTTGGGTAAGGGAAAAAATCCTTTGATTTGTCACTACAATGAAGGTGATCGTAATCCACGGGATTGTAATCCATGATCATACCTGTTGCTGTTTTCCATATTCAAAGAAATTGCATTTCAAACAGTTCAAGGTTGAACCTATTATTACTGTGAATACATGCATTAAAAAATCTTTTGTATTTTTGTAGAAAATAAGATTTGGTACTTGTCCCTTTATAAATGAAGGGTTAGTGGTTCCCATATATGTTCTAATATTTTGTGGGTTGTATTCAGAACCTAGTCCTTAAGTTTTTTAGAATTATATTCTGAAATTGAAAATATAAAATGAATGGATTTTTGTTTATTTTGAAAAATACCCTTCAGAGTGTCATTATAATTCCGTAAAACGGCAGAAAATTGTTTGTTTCTCAGTCATGCTTCTTTAGCTTACAAATCAAAAATGTTTTACCATAATTTCAGTGTAGCATTTGAAAGCAAGTCTAATTTTTTTCCTTCCCTTAATAGTTATAAAAACAAACCCTCTTTCTTACCAAACTGTGACTTAATTCTGGGCTTTTTAATTTTTCCCTCAATGCTGCTCATTGAGATGCATATATGGAAATAGCAATATGACTCGAACCCATCACCAGAATTTAGTTAACAGTTCTGTGAACGGACATTCAGTTTGTTGGGTGGTCCAGTATTGGCAGATTAATTTTAATGTGCTGCATAATGAAGTCCTACAAAAATCCCTCTCAAACGGAATCCAAACTTATTTAGACAATTTGTGTTGCGTAAAAAATACGAAAACTGTAATAGAAAGACAAAGGTGACATACCATGTCTTGCTTTCCTACTCTAAACTCAATTCCCTTAACAGCTTTCTTCCTGTGCCCCCATTGTGTCTTGGTATTTGACAAAAATGCCAGATTTCATCCTTATGTGGAAATTTTCTGATTTGCACTGATTGCTGTTCTGGCTTTAATTCTCTTTTGATGTGTCTTCTCTCTCTTAAGATCACTGTTAGGGAATAATAGTTACCAGTTGACAGCTTACAAGTATTTGAAGACATGCTGTCAAAAGCAAAAAATATGCATATTTAAAATGGGTATTTTGAGGCTGAAATAATTTTTTCCTCTCTTCTTGCAACCAAGACTGCAGTTATGTATTTAGAAACCTTGAAGATACCTAATTCTACATATTTTAATTATATCATTCTCTTGCTGTTACTTTACACTTTTCTCTACTGTTCCCATGTTATACCCATTTTATATATTCGTTAATTTTCATTTTAAAAGCGTAGTAACGGCTCTTTCTCTCTGTGTACAATTATAGCAGAAAGAAGCCCCTCTCTGAATTCCTGACTGTGATATGACAATAAACAATTAACAGAAGCTCATATCCTCAGTATCTATTTGTCCTAGTTACAGGGGCTGGGACTGATTCATCACTATGAGGGTATAACCAAAAACTGTGTATTCTATACCCTCTATGTCATTCCTGATGGGCTGTTAATGACAAATCATTTGGCAACAGCTGCCCAGAGCACACTTCACACCCTAGGACACAATAGATAAGGAAAGAGATCCTGGGGAGGCATTAACACCTCCACACCCAGCTGGAGGGTCCTCCCTGCTAATGGGCCCAGCTGCACTGACACAATAGGCACTTACAACGGCCCACACATCAAAGGATCCTAAAATATCCCAGGACTCACAGGGATAAAACAACCATTGTGAACTCCCTGCCCTGGGGGAGGTGCTGGGGATATATAATCTTTGGAGTTTGAGCCTGGGGTACCTCCTCATTGGACCCAGAGAGAGGGAACAGAACTGCAGCAGGACTGTGGCTCTTGAGGAGACTGCTACCATTTCTTCAACAGGACCATCATCCCAACTACCAGGTTTTTCCTTTCCTTCTGCCCTGCACCACGCAGCGCTGGGGCAAGAGCTCAGGAGCATCAGGCTGTTCCTGTCTGAGGGGGGCTGGGTTGTACTTTGTTCTTGTGGGTCAAAGCAGTTTTGTTATCTTGTGTCATTGTATGTATTGTGATATTTTGAGTAAAATTGTAGCTCTGACTTGTGGTCTCTCCAAATTGAGATCATTTCTCCTGCTGGTTTACTGGCAGACTAAAGTAGCACACTATTATTTTTCAAAGAATTCTGGGATGGAATCTTGATGTACTAGCTTGGAAATGTTCTCTGATTTTGAAGTCCCTAAAGAGTAAATCACCACAGGAGTTAACCAAAACCCTTGTTCCTGTGAGCAACTCCATGGCAAGAGGTTATTCACATTTCCAGTTTCTGAATGTTATTCTAAACACATGTGGATGTTCTGGTTTTAGTTACTTTATTCTAAACACATGTGGATGTTCTGGTTTTAGTTACTTTATTCTAAACACATGTGGATGTTCTGGTTTTAGTTACTTTATCTATAAGCTATACCAACAGCTTCAAATCAGGGGTAGTACAGATAATCTCAAGGTAGATATTCTGTACTTAAGGTCAGGAGGAGCATCTCCATACATGTATCTTTCAACTTTGGATCTCATTTTCAGTTTTGATATTGCACAAAATGAAAGAAATTGTCATAATTTAATTTGATTTGTACCAACAGAGACTAAAACGCCCCATGTCCTCAGTACTGAAGAAAATTATTTCTCAGGTGCTAGTCTGCTCCTTTTCAGCCAGAGGGCTGAACCCATGTAACCTGCATCTCCAATCTGGTTATTAATTCCCAGAACATAAACTAACACTTACTAATAAAAGCCCTGTGACCTACTAGCAAAGAAGCAATGTCCCATACAGAGTCTGACTCCCAAGATAGTCTGACAAACAGGTAGGAAATAAAGTTTCACTGGTAAAGTCTTACCTGTTTCTATAAGAATTATGTTGGTTGCTTTCTCACTGTTTTGTTTCTTCAGCCTTCAGGACTAAGAATACTGTCGCTCCATTTTGTGAGTGGAAATTGGTGACACTATTGGTTTCACTTAGCTGAGGAAAGAAAAAAATAATTAGCTGGCAGTTTTGTGACTGCCTGAAGTTGAATTTAATGAACTGCAGCAAAAGCTTTCTGCATCATTAGAACAGCAGCTGGAGCTAAACCCTGCTTTTCTGCCTTAAATGGCCTCCACTTACTAGTCGATGGGCAAAACATTAGTAGCAGTCATTTGTTCAGTTTTACAGAAATATAAAAGGAATCTTTGCAACACAAGCAAGAAGTTAATCATCAGTCTCAAACTGACTCTTTGATCCTATTGCAGAAATGCAGTGCTGAACAAGCCAGGGCAGAAGTCTAATGGCCTCAGACTGAAAATGAGCTCTTTCAGAAAGGCAAAGCACTATTTACATTAAAAATTGCCATACTCCATCTCTGTTAATATATTCTCTTTGAAATGAGGTGGTACTGCAGATGACAAGACTTCCATATGCTACCTTAGATCAATGAAATGGCAGTACAGTATGTTCCTCCAGAATATTTCATGGGTCTCATCAAAATGCCTTACCACAGCATATTAAAAATTGTCTTTATGTTTAACAAGATCTTATAAGCTATAAAGCTTTCTGCTATTATTTAAGGCTTTATATACCTATAATTGCATTATGGAGATTATAAGAAAATAATGTACATGATAATAACTATAATTTATTATTACTTGATTTAAAGTGTTTAAAGCTTTTAAGTTCTACTTCAGACATTGTCAATTAGCACGCAAGACATCCTGGGCAGTCTTTGTGTAACTGTATGGAACTATGTGTGTAAGAAAAAATCACATATGCAAGAGGATTGGGAAGGTTGTTGGGTTTTTTTGCAGTAGAATCACAGGACAATTAAATAAAAGTACATTAGGGAATTTTCAAAATCACTGTATGATAATTGCTTTTCAAAAAACCTCCCAGATCCTCCATTTAGCATACAGCTCTTCAGGACAAGAAAGTTTGTTGTGCTCCCAGTTTCTCTGTAGAGAGTTTGCACAATCCATTGTCTGTGTGTGTCTCCATATTTCCATAGCCTTGTTCTTTTTTTGTTCTTTTCTTTCATTCCCTTTTTTTTGTGTGTCAACATTATACCTATTTGACTGTCAGACACATATATGTACGTCCGTGTTTCATTCTCTCATGTTCTGGAAGGCTTTTAACCCAGCTGAACTAGTTGCTAGGAGCATCAGGAGAAGAGAACAAGGTGGAATAGCAGGAAGGGCACCAGGTGTGTACATTAAATTTGTTTTGTTTTTTTGTAATGTAGAATCATAGTTTTACACAGATGGCAGTAACAAGCAGGTATTCGGTGCAGAATAGTGTTTATGACTCTAATTTGATGATTACAGACCTGGAGCTAGACAGAACTGGTTTTAGAGATAACAAAGAAATAGTATCTAACATACGTAAAAGACAACATATAAATTAAATTGGGTGTAATGTGAAAATACAGATCAATGAAGACAGAGCAAAGGTGTAAAAGGGTGTTGGCAGGCACATAAACGTGACCCCAAATTGATCCTAGAGTGAGGATCACCACAAACATCATATTCCTCACATTCAAGGACCCCAGAGGCTGGCAATTCACTGATACCCCACTGCTGCCACCAGTGCAAAATCCCACCAAGCTCAGCTCCCAGAGGAGCAGTGGAGATGTTGGCCTAACACTGAGGGGAAGAGGTACAAGAAGAGACTAGGAGGTATGTGCATTATATTATTTTTTAAACAATAAGATCTGGACTAATAATGGTTAGAATGCTTCACTTTCAGTAATACAAATACATTTTTAGCTCTACTTATATAAAAGGTGTGTTTACTGTATGCCCATAAGCAGGATTTTGAGTGTAACAACTCTGCAGCAGCAGAGAGAATTATGGGGCCAATGGATGAGAAAAAAGGATAGATGACTTTTTGAGTTATATGAATATAGATACACTGATCTTCTCTTGGTACATCAAATTTTAAAAAGAAACAGAAACTAGAAAGCTAGACAGAGTCTGGCTTCAAATAATTAGAGAAATGTGTAGAAATGTAAGAAAAGGTTGACATTAAGGGCATATCTTGCTATTTTTAATGGGAAATTCAAACTAGTTTAGTGAAATTTTTTAATTTAGAACTGAATCAAAGTTCTAAATTTACTAGTTTACTAAAACTGCACTATTTGCAAAACAATGTGAAGACAAAATATCCACAATTACCATAAGCAAAGCTTTTGTCTGAATCATGGTAAACAACTGAACTAATTTTGTCCACCCAACATACCAATGAGCTAGAAAACTGTTCAATATGGACACAGGACTTGCTAATGCTAAAAAAATACTGACTGAGCAGACTTGGTAAAGAAGCCTATGGGCTATTTACTGAAAGTATTAAAATTATGAGGAACTGGAACAAAAGTGCATGAAGTGAACTAAGGAGCAGCTAGGATTGACTGTAAAACACTGCAAGATAGTGGAGGATAAAGAAGAACCAGGGAAAGTATGTCATAAAGCAGTGAGCCACATCAAAATCTGACATGATCAAAGATACGACAAATGCTGTGCTGTGAGGCTTCTCTCCCTCAAGAGCAGAGTAGAATTATTTCAAAATAACTTACATTGGTGATAGTAAATAGACAAATAGTGCCTTTAACTACAGCTCAGCAAAGGACTGGTGAAGACAGGGACAGAATAAACAAAGAATTACTAAGTTATACAACATCTCACAAACCAACTTATTAGCAAAAAATGTTAATGAGTGAAAAATTTGAAATTAATCTTTAAATAATAATAAAAAATGCAAAGTTTTCATAGCACAGGGCTTTTTTCTTGCATTACAAGCCAAGCATCATTTTTTCAGGACTCCCTAAGCCAGTAATTGTCCACCAGCCACTGTATCTAGCAGACTTAGGTGGCTTTTACTTTTATGATGGGGAACAATTTGCCTTTGAACTGCCTTCTCTTAGCATTTACTGCCCTTCTAACGACTCCGTGGTGGTCAGGTAAGAAGATCTGGGGCATGGTCTACAGCAGGTGCCATTGCCATAAATTCATAAAAGACAAGAAGTGGAAAAGCTTGTCAATCTTCATTTTCCTTTCATTTCCATCAGAAGTGATTCTTTCTTGAGTATCAAGGGTCACAGTGCACAGGTAAGTGCCTGAAACATGCCTGTCCACCCACAGCATGGTGGAAAGAGTCTTGAGGTGAAGACAGATGAACAAGTTTCTTTTGAAAGGAGAATTTGAAGGAACATGAATGTCATGAGGTGAAGTAAGAGCAGTATAAAATTCTAGCACATTCAGATATTCAGTGTACCTTGAGAATGAGGCAAAAAGAGAATGTAACTCAAGTGCATGTAGACAAAAAAAGGGTTTGATATATAGTCTGGATATATGGCCTTGAAGAAAGCAAATTTCAGCTCCAATAGTCATGATTCCTAAGACTAAAGTCTACTCTCTCCAGGAAAACAGTAGGAGTCTCATCAGGCAAAACACAAACTGCCTGCAACAGTGGAACATTTGCTGAGCCAAACAATCCTGCTGACAAGGGAGAGCATCCAGGTCCCTTCCATTAGGGAGTGCTGTGCTGTTGGTAGGCCAGGTGGTCTAGGGTGACAGTTCTGCAATATTTAGCATTATGAAAACTTATTTTGATTACTTATACCTTCATTGATCTTCATACAATTTAATATTGTTTTAAAGCTTCAGCTAAAATTGGATACCATATATTGACTTATTAAAAAAAAACCTCAGTTGAAAATCCTTTGGTTAGAAGCTTTACTTTTTTTTCAGTTTGGGGAAGAACCCAAAACAAGGGAACTGTAAGGAGGAGCTAATGTAAAGTCAAAATCAGCCTTTCTTTCAAACCATTCAAATCAGGAAAAATTACAAACCTTTTGAAACCCTCGATTTCCCCCTTGTCCCATAGAAACTTCTTAGAAGATTGGAAACTTATCTCCCCCAGGAAGTCCCGGTATGGCACACTAAAGAGTCAGTAGAAGATAAAGTGATTTATGGACAAAAGGAAAGATGAATTTGAGAGGAGGATGGGGATGAGAATTCAGAAGCAGACACAGAGAAGACAGTTGTAAGAATTGACTATCTGAAGTGAATGAAAATTGAGAAAAAATTATCACATCATTATATAACTGATAGTATTGTAGAACATATACACTATTGCTTCTGTGCATGACTCTGTTTCTTTGGACACTGAGGCATAGGATTCATATAAATCTTGATGGGATTAACAAATAATGGAAAATGTGTTTTGTTTCATAGGTTCTAATACTTGCAGGCACAAACATGGACAATATCACTATATCTCATATCAACAAGTAGGCCAAGCTGGGCTTCCAGGGACTGGAAAATATTAAAAATTATCATCTAAAACTTTTCCTACCATTTAAGGGGACAGTAAAAATGAATTAAAATAAATTCGATATTAAATTTTTGAGACGTGAGTATAAGGATAGAAAGAATTTTTATTAAAACAGAAAACAGAAAAATTAAAACAAAAAAATATTATGTATTAAAACCACTTTTATCAATGCAATATAAAACCAGAGAATAGAACTGAATATTTGACGTAAAGACCACAAGTAGCCAGAACACAATAAAATAATCCTTCTCAGTGAAAAAACACAAACTCTTTGGCTTGAAAACACTGCATGCAAGCAGTGAAAAACAAGGATACAGGGGAGTTCAGAAGCTACAACGGCTCCTGGTGGCCAGAGAGGGGCATTGGAGAGAGGTATGGTAGAGCAAGGGTTTCCCAGGGTAGTGCTCCTGGAACCAGTGGGTCAGGGGAGACTAAGACTGGACTCTGTGGCCCGTAAAGATCCCAGAAACTTGCTGGAGAGTAGGGAAGAAGCTGGGGAATCAGTGCTGTGAAGAGGAAAAGAGAAGAAAAAAAAGAAAAGAGAGGAGGAGAAGGGCAGGGTAGGTTTTCCTAGCCGAACCAGGAGCCTGTAGTGCACGAAAGGAGCCGAGATGATGCCGAAGCACTGCGTTGTTCAGGAATCAGTCTGGTGTCCCAGCCCCAGCTCGCATGTGGCCAACAGGGTGCCTTCAAAGTCCCAGGCAGCACAAGGTCCTGCTTGCAGCTCGGCACAGCCAAAAGAGAGCATGGCATCCAGGCTGTGCCGCTTTTTATACCCTCTGTCCTGGCCCAGCATTACTCGCGCCTCACACATGCGTGTATGCCTCGTTCCCACTCCTTCCCCCGCCCCGCGGAGGCGTGGCCTTTCATCTGATTGGTCCGTCCTCGCCCCAGCCTGCTTCCAGCCCTGTACAGCAGGTAGTCTTCTTTGTCTTCTCCAGGTGCTCTGACTAAGACGGTGGCCATCTGCCCCCCAGCCTCAGTCGGGACTCCCAGGCCACCCTGGGCACCCCGACCATGGCTGGAGCCACGGGGATGCAGGGTTCTGCTGGGTTGGAGTTGCAGGGCATCGGGAGCTGCCGCAAAATGGTGGGCAGGTGGTAGCCATGGGAGAAAGCCATGACAGTGCCCCAGGCACGCAGGCAGCGGGGCTGATGGGTCGCCGCTCACAGCAGCAACACGGGGCAGGTGGCGGCGGCCACAGCAAGGGACGGGTGGCTGCAGGCATCCCGTGGTCTAGCGCCAAGCTGAGTGCTATGAGGATGGAAGGGGGCTGCACGCACAGTGAGGGCACAACGAGTGCGGGCGGCCTGCGGTGTGCCCTTACAGTGGGCTGGGGTTTGGCTCGGCTCCGGCGCCAGCTTGGAACACCTCTCCCTCCCACTGGGAAACCACTGTCCTGCATGGGCAGCAGCGATTCTCAGCACCTGGAAAATGGGACCGCCGCAGGACAGCCACGCCCCCACAGGAATGCCACAGCGGCACGGGGCAGGCAGTGACGGCAGTGCCATGCCGGCACGAACCATCAATGCCCGGGTGCCACGCGAAATAGACACCCCCCACCCTCATGGGACAATGCTCGGGCGGCAGCGGCCAGGGCTGCGCCGAGCTGGAAGCAGGGTGTTGAGGAGCCAAGGCCACGCTGCCTCGCCCAGCCACAGGGGGGGCTGGGCTGATGGCGGAGGGGTTCCCACTGTGCGCCCCTCCCCACCCTTTTCTCCGGACTGGGGCACCAACCGCGACTCTGCCCCCACTGTAAACAAAAGAAGTTTTTTACCCGTGCAAACTAAACCATAACAACTTATTAATTAGTCACGGACAAGTGAAGCAAACCCTCCTTAACTACAGCTGGTAATCTCTGAGGGAAAAAATATTAAAACAAAAAGGGAAAAATAAAATAAACTTGTCAACAACTTTTCAATCTCTTAAAAACCAACAAGCATCTCAGTAAAGGCTTTCCCTCAGTTTATCTGCATTTGGTATATCACACATATAAACAATAGCCACATCCACAATTGTCCAAAGAGGTCAACTTCCTTTGTACACTTGTCTAATAGATGCATATTTTTTCACTACTTTTAAAATGGACCTAAAACATAGTGAAAGCAGAGTCCAGATATATTAACTTACCCCCTTCACATTTTTAGGGATCAAATTTATAAGACTGCAAAAGTACTACATGCCATCACTGGAGATTTTGGACTCTGCTTTTAAAAGGTTTACTTCCTGAGAGCTAAACGCTGTCCAACTTGTCACCACCACATCACTATATCAAATTAAGCTGACTTTTCAAATAAGCTTCCAATTTGTTGGCTGAAAGAAGGAAAAAAAAGGAATGATTTCGCCACATAGTATTTCCCTTGTGTCCAGTCTGGATCCGAGTAATTCGATTTCATGGCATGCCATGCAATGTTGGATGACTTAATAGAGGTTATTGGAATTAGCGTCACTTTCTTGGCATTGTCTAGATTATAATTAGACCAGGCTATTTCACACGCTGTACACTGGTTTTATAGCAAACATATGTGAGGCTTCTGGGATGTGGAAGCTGATGCTAACAAATAAATATACTAACAAATTCAGCCAACATGTTATTTTGTTAGTTGTAGGTACTTACCTTCATCTATGAGGGCGATGCAAATTCTCTGTGGACTTTAATGATGTAGTTGGGTGTCTTCTCCGGCGAAACAAATATCTACTTCATGATCTTTCAATAGCAAACATTGAGTCATGTTTCTGTTTCTTCTCCACAGAAAATCACTATAGTGCTGCAAGATAAATAGTTCAAATACCAGGTTTGGTTTCACCTCCATACCACCTATAACTAGAACTTGCATGGCTTCCCAAAACCCTCTTTAACACTCAAGATTCTCTTGCATAGGACTCCCAGGCAAGATACCTTGAGGTAAAATACCTTGAGGTAGCTATAGAATATGTCCACTCGGTTTTGATTCTCAATGATTTCCCTGTGGTCTGGTGAGAACAGGTCCAAGACAAAACACTTGAGCACCAAGTTCTGTGATATGAAGGGTAACTGTGTGAGCCTACAGAAAATAAACTAGAACAGTGGAACAACTTATAAGCAATCGTATTGATGGGAAAAGGGTAAAAAATTAGGGGAAAGCTGCTTTGCTTATTTGCACAGCAGAGGGCCAGAGCAGCAATATAGCTGTTCTGGAAGCATGAAATAGCAAATGATTGAAAGGATGAAAAATATGCTAGCTTCACTGAACTGAGGATGAAAAGAATTCAATATTCAGCCTGACTCACCCAACTAGCAGACGAGACACTTAGATAAACATAGAAACTTAAAAAACTTTCTAGCACCAAACTCCCTAATTATTGCAGATTTCTTTTGTTTCATAAATAAAAACTTAAAAAAAAATAACGTCTGGTTACATGACAAAACAAGAGAAATTACCAAACCAATGCTAGGTTGTGAAGACCTTAAATGATTCAGGAGATCAATTGATAGATAATATGTGAAATGAAGCAACACAAAATCAGCTTGTTCACAGTATATGCTTTGATCTTACATCTTGCACTAGAAAGTGCAGTTCCAGTGAGTACTGTACTGTGAAGAACAGAGGGCTCCAACAGCATTACAGCAAGTAGCAGTAGCAGCAAGACAGCCAGGCACAGAGAGCTCTCAAGTTTGCTTTTTTTTTTTTTTGTCCAACATTAAAAATCGTTCTAGAAACAATAGAAAACAGGAAGAAATGAGAGTACTCAGAATATGGGCAAACTGGTGTGAAAAACCACAATCATCTCCTCCCAGAGGCAATACCAGAGAATTTCAGCTTTATCAGTTGTAATTACAACACGGAGTCCACAGAGAACACCATGGTATCTTGACAACTGTTTAATTTAAAAGGCAATGAATGAAGTGTTTATTTCAACTACAAAGAGAGACATAGAAAAAAATCCCAAGATCATAGAGGATTTCATAACACCATTCATTGTAATTCTTAAAAGATTTAAAATTTTAAAAAGAAGGTAAACGTGTCCTCCTTGGAATATACATATGGTAACATACACTGCTAATATCTTTGTTCTCCTGCTTACTTTTATGTGAAAGTTACCCTATCTATGTACAACACACATTCATACACCACCTCAGAATTGAAGGGACCGTGGACTGAATATCAAGGATGGCTCACCCTGTGGCACTTGGGAATTTCCCAGGCAATGCATGCATGGAGGCACAGCACAGCCATCACAAGGCAGTATGCACAGAGCCTCTCTGGGCACAGAGGGGTGTCTTGGTGATGGTTAAAGAAGAGGCAAAGGAGAAATGCAGCTCAATTAATGCAAAATGTGTCATGCTGCTTCTTCTCAGTTATGAAGAAGACACACTACTCACAGGCCATCACTACACAGATGGTTCCACAAGGGCTCCAAAGATGCTGTTGTTGATTTAATTACTCAGGGAAATGTAGCTATGATTCCAGGTGTCGCTGTGGCACTTGAGATTCTGCAAAATAGAGCAAGCCTGTGAATATCTTCTTAGACTTCATATATATGTTCTATAGAACTGTTTGACATTTTGAAAATAACATACTTCTATGTGCTCTTTCAAGTACATATTTTATGGAATTGCTTAGTTTCCTTTTAACCAGTTTGGTAAACTCAGGTGCACCTATCTTTTCTACTGCTGTGAAGGTAATAAGACCAGTTATTAAAATCCCATTGTGTGGACTCTTGATATTCTTGCCTTAGAACAAAGACTCAACAGTTTCAAAAGTTTTTCCCTTTTCCATTAAAGTCCCCTGTAGTCTGAGGTAAAAGCAATTTAATAAAGCCTCCTTCTGAGGTTTACATCTCTAAAAAGAAGAAAGGAAAAACTTGAGAAAAGTTTATCAGAACACTAAAACAAATTAGGGGCATGTTTCTTCTGTCACTTTTGTGATGTCTTCTAAACACTTTTACTTGCCATCAGACCAATTAGCCAAATGGAAACCGATCAGTGAACAAACTGAGTCAGAATGGCTTCATTATTTAGCAGGAATAGCACCTTTTCAAACAATCCAACTTTCATCTCCTTGAATCAAAAAGGAACTTCAAAGATGTTAGATTAACAACAAAGAACCATAACTGATGAAAAAAAGTGATGGACCAGGAAAAAAGATTTATCAAACAGAGGTGCAAATGAAAGCAATGAATCTTTAGCAGACTTTTTGTATAAACATTAGTCTTTGCATGTCAAAACATGAATGATGTTGATGAAAATCTTCACAAAATTTTCTATGTGATAATTATTACCAACTCCTGGAAAATTTACTGATAGTTTAAAGGCGATCTGCTTGCATATACGTAACTATACGCACGTGTGTGTATATATGTGTGTGTGTGTATGTGTTAAGATGCTGGAACTACTAATGTGTCACAATGTCTTGGTATGGAAGAACAAAGTGTTGCATCAGAAACCTTTAAACATATATAAGCTGTTTTAGTCTGTGTATGTCCAACAACCATTGCTAGGGAACTAGCTCTGGAAACCATACTAATAATACCATTAATAAATGACAAATGGATATATTGCACACAGGGTTCCAGGTATCTGAGGTACCAGTGAGCCAAGACACACTTCTAAGCCCAAGATATTAGAAAATTTTTGAGTATGTATAGCCTGAACTTGAATATGTGTATGACAACACATTCTCAAAGGCTTCCTCTTTGAAGACTTAATTTTAACAGCCACATTTTCACTCTTGCAGAAAAACAGAAAGCATATGACACCTAGGAGTCCCCAGGAGGTAGCCAGCTGTCCAGTGTTCTGCCTTGCATTTTTGAGGGGGCTGAAAAACATAGCTACACCTTCTGGGTAAGCATCCAGGTTTTTGTTAAGTGAGAGAAAGATCATTATTAGTATTTACATTTGATAATATCGGTGAACAACTCTGCCTGTGTCTGTAGTCATCTTTCTCTTATCTTATGAATCAAATAACATCCCTCTCAGAAATTAAAATGCAATCACTACCAAGAAAAGTGATGTCTCTTTTTACTGTCAATAAATACTATCAATAAAAACCTCACACCAACTAAGGTGGACACATTCAAAAGCCTCACATGTACCAAGTTAAAGTGAAGAACAAGGAGAGACCTCCCTCAGAACAAGAGGTGAAATATGAGGTGGTCAGTGTGCTGTCCTGGGAGGTTGAATTTTCTAAGTCTAGGCAAGTTAAATCTGGCCTTTACCAGAAGTTAGACCTAGGAAAGTTTAATGGTGGGCCTACAACAAAGAAACACATACAGGAAAATAACTTCGATATCTTGTTTGTAAAACCAAGTCCTGCCCTATTTTTACATTTGGGGTCTACAGTTATTAACACTATTACCAGAGGTTTTGTTACTCTTTCTTCATTCCACTGTTCCTGCAACAACATAACAGCTATTTCCAATTCATTCCTCAGTAACAGATGGGTATGAGAACTCCTGCCCTGAACACATGAATAATGAGCAAGGTACCCTTTTTGGGTGGGAACTACACAACTGAGGCATCTCTCCTGTGCTCTGCTTCTTTCTGCATCCATCATATTCTTACTTTATTATTGTCCTTTCAAAGATTTTCTCTGGAGAGGACACTGGAATTACATTACTTCTCTAGTTTTGACTGACTTCAAAGCAGCTGTCGAGCAAACCAAAGAGTCACCAATCTCCCTCACAAATTACAGTAGATAGCTTCTAAAATAAACTTTGACAAGCTGGTTATGCCTAGCAGCACTGATGCTGAAATGTGCCTTGGACTTAAATATAGGAGAGAATTTGGGAGTAGACAGCAAAAGGAAGAGACAAAGCTCATGAGACTCCAGCCAGTGTGAGCTTACATGTTTTAAGAATTAAATAATACACACAGACTGTGTATTTTATATAATAATAAACACAAGGGTAATGTTAATATTTCATATTTGGTTATTGGAGGGCCTTGTTACCTGAAAAATGTTGAATCTTTTGCTATTATTTTTTGACTGCATCTGAAAAGTCTTACCGCTGTATGTGTCATCAGCTCCTGGCGATGAATATTTTGGAAGGAATAAAATGATATATTAATTTTATTCCCTGGCAAAGGACACCTCTAATCTGACTTATTCTCCCCACCTAACCACAATACTAGAGTTTTTGCAGTTCTGCACTTCAGCATCAATGGCAGGGTGAGGCTCTGGCAGGAGCAGGATGGTGCTTTTGTCTGGAACTCCAGGGAACTCTTCCCTTACTGACACAGGAATTTTCTCTGCTACGGTAAGATGACAATCCTGTAGCGGTAACTGTGGAAGGCAAGACGCAGAAGAGGGAGGGCGGTGAGAGGGAAAGAAAAAAAAATAGTCATTGTGGGACTGGGAGGGAAGCGGTATCAGCTACCTACTCCACTTTGAGAGCGCTGCCTTTTGCAAAATCAAACAGAATGCGACATTCACGAAACCCCGAAAGTCTTAAAATACTGTCGGTATTTTNGCTCGGCCCGGGGGCACCGCCCGCGCTCCCCCCCTGCGGCTCCACCGCGCCAGACCGGGACACACCGACAGCTCCGCCGAAATTCCACAGGCGGTGACGATTTGGAGACGGACGTCCTGCGAATTTTCCCGAGATGCTGTTTCTGTGGCAGACGCAGGAATAAAATCAAGGCAATGCGGAGATTTAGAGACACGGATTACTGCACTGGAAAGGTCCCATCAGAGACCAAAATTTCCTTTTTCTATTCCTGCTCTCATTTGCATCTCTACGAATACAGCATTGCACTATCCACTATAGTACAGCTGGGAAATCCCTGCTCTGCCAGTGTTTTCCCTGGCTCTAGCTATCACCATTGCTACTGTCCCGGCCCTTTGTGTTCCTTTTTGCAGATTTAGCATACCTAGAAACATGGACATGGAAATCTGCACGATTCCAAGCTCTCCCTTCTGATATCAGATATAAATTCAGGGCTGAGCAGAGAGGACTAATAACCTCCTTCATGCTGTTACTTATGCAGCCCTGTGCGCAGTTGCCTCTCTCACTGCCAGCATCTGCAGCTGAATAGTGACATGTGCTGAAAGTAGTGAACACACAACTTCGAGAAAAGGCTTCAGTGCTATGAATAAGCTTTAAAAAGAAGATGAAAGTAAAGTGATAAGATAGAAGGAAACAACACAATTTTCTGATGAGATGGTACAAGCACAGTTCCTGCTGCTGCTGAAGAGAGATGCAATCACATTGCACCAATGAGCACTTTCTGCAAATAAATGCAAGAAAGGAATAAACACCAGAAGTTTAATAAGTTTTTAAAAATTTTAAGGAAACAGACTTTTAAAGGCAAAAGTGAGTCCTAGTTAAAAAGACCAATCCTATGAAGGGAGCAGCATTCTTGTAGAAACTAGAATCTGCAGAGAGATTTTGTCTCTCATTTTCTGCAGAAGCTCAGTAAAGAGAACAAGCTGTGCAGGAAAGAAGCTTAGACAACCATTTGCTACATGTATAACAGTGAAACCTTTCAAAATAAGCATCCTGGTTTCCATCAAATATCACATCCATCTTTGGGGTACTAGGAATGATGCAAACAAAATGTAATGACCCCATTATGCACTGCACATGGATCCTTTGCCTTCTTTGGATGAACTGCCAATGTAGTTTTGTCAGAAATTCAATGGTCCTCAGACCTCAACTGAGTCAACATAGTTCTGACAGTTAATGGATTAGAGGTCTCTAGTTTGTGCAACATGAGGCAACTCTCCCAATTTTTGCCTGAAAAACCAACAAAGTAACTACTACATATACCAGTCAGCATTTTTCCACCCCCAAGAGATAATCAAGAATAGATGCAGTTGCTTCTCCCTATTCCTATCCCTTTCTGGGCAAATTAAGTGTCACTACTTGCTAAACTAGTTAAATACTTTGCTTGGTTGTTTCAAAAGGTGTAAAGAATTTATCAATAATTAGAAAAAGATACATTAAAAAAAGAGAAATATATCCTTACAAATTTTGCAGAGATTACAGAAGTACTAAGATAGCTCACAGGCCAGGAAGTGGATCCTAGTGGTCAACACACCAACCATGACACAGCTGCAGACCCTAACAGTGAGGAGCCAGCTGCATTAGGAACAGCTTGAAGGAGGTGATTAAGCCCCTCTACTTGGCCCTGAACTTATATCTATCTTTACTAGCTGGTCAAAATCAGAACCAAAAGTAGTAAGCACGAGTAACTCCTTATTAGTAATAAATCTATTCTTTTATTCTGTATAATCATGAATGCCAACAATGCTATTTGCTGTCTACATTAGGTAGTTATCGTATTATCTTTACCTGTCATAAAGGGCTGAGCTTTCATATATTTTATTAGAAGCAATAAACAAATATTATATTAAAAAATTCTTGTAAGCCTCTTGAGAATAATTTTAATACTGCACTTTACATCCTTAAATATACTTTTAGAAAATGCATGGGATGTAATATAGTCATGTCAATCTTGCTGCTAGGAAATCTGATTACAGCCATGATTATGCCATGATTCCTGTCTGTATAGCATGAATACTGATACTTCTTTCTCTGAGTCTTCTCTGGATGAATGTATTTCTAGGCAAGGCAACAGAGACCCTCTCCACATCATGTGTACATACAGTATTACCTTACCCTTACCTCCCCACCACCCTTCTATTATACACTGCTTCATTTTTTTTTTCCTTTAAAAGTCCTTGAAAATAAGCTGGAAAGGGCTGAAAAGTCTTCNAAAAAAAAATAGTCATTGTGGGACTGGGAGGGAAGCGGTATCAGCTACCTACTCCACTTTGAGAGCGCTGCCTTTTGCAAAATCAAACAGAATGCGACATTCACGAAACCCCGAAAGTCTTAAAATACTGTCGGTATTTTGTCGGACACGTCAGTGCCCCACGGCAAACCCCCCCCAGCGCTGNTGCACTGTTAAACCACCTGGAGCTCCAAGGACAAAAAAATCATTCTGATGGTCAGCTTGTCAGCCCCTATCCATCCTGTGAACAAATAGCACATTGGGAAGCTACTCCTTTGGCACTAGCTTAGCCTCTCTCTAAAGAGGAGACATAATAGAATATCATAAAAACACTCTCTCCCAATCTCTCTTGAAATATTGTACACTCAAAATCTACTTGCTTTTCCTTTGTAACTCTCATTCTATTTCACAGGACTCACAAAAGCACACTGATTATTACTTGATTCTTTGGACTCCCTCTTTTCACTGGAGAATATCCTGTCTGCAAGCAAGAGAATACAAGGCTTGTCTACACACAGAAGCTGATATGCAAGGAGCCAGAGGCTGTGTTTTTTGTGTGTTAGCCATTGGCTCATGGACACTCAGTTTGCACTAAAGATACCTCTAGGATCNAGCTTAGACAACCATTTGCTACATGTATAACAGTGAAACCTTTCAAAATAAGCATCCTGGTTTCCATCAAATATCACATCCATCTTTGGGGTACTAGGAATGATGCAAACAAAATGTAATGACCCCATTATGCACTGCACATGGATCCTTTGCCTTCTTTGGATGAACTGCCAATGTAGTTTTGTCAGAAATTCAATGGTCCTCAGACCTCAACTGAGTCAACATAGTTCTGACAGTTAATGGATTAGAGGTCTCTAGTTTGTGCAACATGAGGCAACTCTCCCAATTTTTGCCTGAAAAACCAACAAAGTAACTACTACATATACCAGTCAGCATTTTTCCACCCCCAAGAGATAATCAAGAATAGATGCAGTTGCTTCTCCCTATTCCTATCCCTTTCTGGGCAAATTAAGTGTCACTACTTGCTAAACTAGTTAAATACTTTGCTTGGTTGTTTCAAAAGGTGTAAAGAATTTATCAATAATTAGAAAAAGATACATTAAAAAAAGAGAAATATATCCTTACAAATTTTGCAGAGATTACAGAAGTACTAAGATAGCTCACAGGCCAGGAAGTGGATCCTAGTGGTCAACACACCAACCATGACACAGCTGCAGACCCTAACAGTGAGGAGCCAGCTGCATTAGGAACAGCTTGAAGGAGGTGATTAAGCCCCTCTGCTTGGCCCTGAACTTATATCTATCTTTACTAGCTGGTCAAAATCAGAACCAAAAGTAGTAAGCACGAGTAACTCCTTATTCCTTATTAGTAATAGATCTATTCTTTTATTCTGTATAATCATGAATGCCAACAATGCTATTTGCTGTCTACATTAGGTAGTTATCGTATTATCTTTACCTGTCATAAAGGGCTGAGCTTTCATATATTTTATTAGAAGCAATAAACAAATATTATATTAAAAAATTCTTGTAAGCCTCTTGAGAATAATTTTAATACTGCACTTTACATCCTTAAATATACTTTTAGAAAATGCATGGGATGTAATATAGTCATGTCAATCTTGCTGCTAGGAAATCTGATTACAGCCATGATTATGCCATGATTCCTGTCTGTATAGCATGAATACTGATACTTCTTTCTCTGAGTCTTCTCTGGATGAATGTATTTCTAGGCAAGGCAACAGAGACCCTCTCCACATCATGTGTACATACAGTATTACCTTACCCTTACCTCCCCACCACCCTTCTATTATACACTGCTTCATTTTTTTTTTCCTTTAAAAGTCCTTGAAAATAAGCTGGAAAGGGCTGAAAAGTCTTCTAAAAAGGAATGAACAGTCATTTTGGTGAAAACACGTAGCTTCTCTGCACTGTTAAACCACCTGGAGCTCCAAGGACAAAAAAATCATTCTGATGGTCAGCTTGTCAGCCCCTATCCATCCTGTGAACAAATAGCACATTGGGAAGCTACTCCTTTGGCACTAGCTTAGCCTCTCTCTAAAGAGGAGACATAATAGAATATCATAAAAACACTCTCTCCCAATCTCTCTTGAAATATTGTACACTCAAAATCTACTTGCTTTTCCTTTGTAACTCTCATTCTATTTCACAGGACTCACAAAAGCACACTGATTATTACTTGATTCTTTGGACTCCCTCTTTTCACTGGAGAATATCCTGTCTGCAAGCAAGAGAATACAAGGCTTGTCTACACACAGAAGCTGATATGCAAGGAGCCAGAGGCTGTGTTTTCTGTGTGTTAGCCATTGGCTCATGGACACTCAGTTTGCACTAAAGATACCTCTAGGATCTTACTTATTCCCCTTTGATAATAGACTGTGCTCTCACAAGGGTTAAAATAAACCAAATGTCTAAATCCTACCTCAACTTTCTGAACAGGACTTACTCAGCACGAGTAAATTCATTCTTCTTGAAATTGCCTGTGGTGGTACTCTAACTTAACTTATCCTCAAAAATCATTGTTGTTTACAGGGATAAGTATTTACACTAAGGAGAATTTCTTTTTCTCCACAGTGGTGGCAGCAAATATTTGTATCAGGGAATGAAGTGTTTCTTTGTAGTCGAGCATTTTGCTGGGTGTGTGTTATACCAGCGAACTCAATCAGACTTTCCAGAAAAAAACTGAGTACTGGGTTTGCCATAGAAATTCTAGGGGTGAGCCAGAAGGGGGACGCTTAGCCTATATATTCCTTTAGGATTCTACTGGGTAAAATATGATGCAAAACATGTAAGAATGTAGGCTATGTTCAGGCACAAATAAAGCTTATTGTTGTTATTACTAATTTAGGTTTTCCAGGTAAATAAGGTAATAAAATTGCTCTGCCACTCTACCCTCAATAATAAATAGCAATTTTGACCACATCTGGGAGAAGGAAAACAGCCTCAAATACTTTTGTCTTGGAATGAAAACAGATGTCAAGGTAGAGATGTGTGGTGACAGAGGAACTGCCATGTAAACTCAAGCACACATATATTCACACATATTCCTTGGAAAGCAGAGAATCTCACCCTGAAGACATCCTCAGGATATCAGGCACCTGAAGTTCTGCTTGTGGAGCTCTTTGCTTCCCAGGACCTTGATGAGAATGCTTCTGTGACTGTGTCCCCTCCACTCTTTGGCTGAACAGTGATACATTTTGAATTAGTCTAAAAAATTCACTCGACACTCAGTTTCATAACACAAAGATTTTAGATTCCATCATTTGGACAACATAACCCACATACAAAAACATTATGCAGACAGATACCCATTTTGGTTCCCTTTTTTAAACCCCTTGTTTTCTTACTGAGGCTAATTAAAAGAGTGAACCAGAGAAAACTACAGATTTGTTTCAGTGTCACCTAAAGAGTAGAAGAGGCAGTTTTCCAGTCTTAACAAATGCATGTTTTTTTACAAAACGGCACAAATCTAATTCCAAAAGCACCACAGCTTTGGCAACAATCAGTGCTGAGTATCAAATTTAAAAAAAAACAAGCAACACTACATTAATAGGGAAGATTGGCATTTATATAGCACAATTCAGAAAAACTGCTACATCATGTGCATTAAATCTTTCTTAGTAATATTCAGTGGAACAAAATAGAACAGTCAGAAAGACAAGGACACCTCTATCTAGTGCTGGTAACTACCATAGAAGTTCCACAAGAGAGCAGCATACACTTGAATTTGACAAAGAAATTACATGGATCTGCCCTTTTCCCATTCCTTTCCCTCTTCCATAATTATTATTCAACTGCAAAAAGATAATAAATGCAAAGGTGCACAGGCTGTCAGTACAAAAACAGTTCCTGAGTGTCAGGGAACAGCTCTCTCTCTCCAAGCTGAAAAAATAGAAGGTGGTCACATAAAACACATGATAAATATTAGGAAAGGATATATTAAAAAATATAAAATATGTTTCACCATGAAGCTTCTTAAAGGACATATTCACTTATAGTAAAGGGATGTGTTTTTATTAATGAATCACAAATATATTATGGAACACTTAAATCCATATTTAAGGATATGAATATGTGAAAATATTTTGAGGTGGGATAATTCAGTATTTGTTTCAAGAGCATTGGAAAAATGAATCACAGTAGGAAAACCATTTTTTTATCTTCAATTCATACAAAAAGGCATTTTTTGCATTTTGCTATGCTAGGAGTTTTAAATTAATAGCACACAAAATTTATGAGTATTTCTATAGGCTTGTATTCCTAAAGAAAGAGGAATTTTAAACCTCTTGGACATCAGAGGTTTTTTTCTGAAAATTCCAGAAAAAAAGGACACCGCATTTTTATACTTTAGCTGCATACTTTCCACACTTCCATAAATCCTGTAGTTCAGGTGAGAACATTACTGGTCTGTATAGAAACCATCGTAACATTTCTAAAGCCAAAGCAGAACTGCAGAAGTTTGACTGCCACTCTCAAAAAAGAGGGAGCAGAATTATCTGTGTTAAAGCAGAACTACTTGCAGTAGCATTGAGGAAGAAAAAAAAAATGTTTTGGAGGACTTGTCTCCGTTTAGGTTTAAAAATCTGATTAAATCTCACTTACTGAGTGGTGAAGTTTGTGTCTAATATGGACACTTTGGCTGATCCTGTGGAGGGGCCATGGCCAGCACTAAGCTGAAATTCATTCAATTTGTACTAAAGCAAAATTGACCACTCCAATTAGACTTCCTGCTAGTGAACTGCTGTGCTGAATGCTGGTTTTCAACACTATCATATTCTGTGGAAGACATGCCCCATTCAACAGAGATGTAGAAAGTGCTGGGAGGCCAAAAGAACAGAAAAAACGTCAGGCAAATATTTAAATACTAGCAGCGCTTGGGGTAGTAAGGAGATTTGTATAATTTTGAAAGTGATTTAGAAAACAGTTAGCTATGGCAGATGTCAATTAACATCAAATCAGTTGTAAAACATCTGCAGATAACACACAGGCTCTTTCTTCAGTGGTTTTGGAAATCACAGTATTTATCATTATTTGGGCATGACGCTTGCACTCCCCCTCCCTCTTGCCCCTGCATCTGTGGAGATAAGTCTTCTGCTGTATATGTCTTTCAGATTCTCTCTTTGATATTAATTTACAGAATTTACAGAATAAAGAAAAAACGTACTAAGGGACAATTATATAGGAAACAAAACAGGGATTTCTGATCTCTTTTCTTCCCCAAAAGCAGCCGGGAAATTGTGTGACAAGCGATAGGTCATCAATAAAGAAGAAGCCATCTGGACAGCTCTAGCTGTTTGACTAGCGTTTTGTCTTTCTGAGGCTAAGTCTCAGAGCCTCAGAGACAACCCCATCAAAGAAATTTGTGGCAAGATTGATACTCGAGCAGAAAGCCTGTCACATATAATCTTTTTAAAGAAACCAATCATGCAAACAACTGCAATTTGCATCTTCCAGTCTAAAGATGGCATTTAACTGTGCCAGAGCAGCCTTGTAAATGAATAAATAACCTTATGTATGATATTATTTTCTTGCTATACACTAAACACTTTGGACTTCAGACTTCACTAAATGCCCACTTTGTATCAGTTCAGGATCAATAATGTGACCCAGAGGATTAATAGTAGTCCTCAGTTCTGTGGGTGATTAGGCCATGGGAGTTTACAAAAGATAAAGAGCAGGGAGAAAAAAAAAACATTTACATCTGGGGTGTTTGGTTACAACTACTTCAGAAACTGAGATTTTTTTTTTCCTTATAGTTGCAGGCTATTTAAAACAACAGTGATAAAGATATAACAATGATTCATGTAATCACTCTTGTCATTCCTTAAATCAATTTAAAGATGCAAAATTTAGGTATTTTTCATGGGTGAAACAATAGGGTCCCAGAGATTTTTTTTCTCTTCAACTAGTCTTTATAAATGTATTTTTCTTGATATCTGATAAAGGAGTTCCGTGCTTTATCAGCATCATTTGCTGTCCCTTTGTTCTACAATGATTTGCCTGTAAATGTAATCTACTGCTTTTAGAGTTCCTGTGGTTGGTGAGGGTCTCTGCTCTTCAAAATCCTTCTTTTTACCGAAAAAAAACAAAGTTAATAAAAAAAAAAGCACTCCATTACAAATTCTAAGGAACTGTATATTATGGGTTATTGGAGTTTTGCAGTTACTAGAAGTTTATCTCACTGTGCTACTATTTGTTACATGCTGCAAGCATTTGCAAAATACATGAGTACAAGAGAACTTTGTTACTTGGGAGATATATTAGGCGGATAGGTCGACACTCATTTCAGGACAATCTATGAACTAGGCAGAGTATTGTAGGATAGCTGTGTCTGACACTTATGAAATTGCATTTTAGGTAATGATACACTTCCCACCTGCCTAGTATCTATTTTCCAATCAATTCCAATCTGCTTCCCAGGACAGTAAAAAGGTTTGTTTCTGCTTAACACATATGTTTCTGGTTAATGACTCCTTCTTTTTAACTTTGTTGCACATGCTGAAGACATATTAGTAGCCATAATTTAACCATACCTGTTATCAAGTTTATTTTTTATTTAAAAAAATTCTTCACTACTCACAGATCGCTAGCATGCCATAATAAAAAAAATATTGTGATACTATACGGGCAAAAAATAAGCACCAGAGATAATTATATTAATTATCTAGAGGGAAAGCCATATGAGGAG
>WEIV01005743.1:238-20695 GCA_013390005.1 Calyptomena viridis | reverse complement strand
ACTGAAGTCTATAAAAATATTTGCTCATTTTAAGGTAAGTCTGTGGAAAACTACAGGAGGAAAAAGGGGAAAGAGAAGGGTGTGTCTGCGTCGTTCCAGAATAGTGAGCTCAGAGGTATACACTTCTTCATACATTTTATATAACACTTTTTTTATATACATTTAACACTTTCCTATGTTCCCACCTATGGCTTCAAAATTCAAACACTTCTGTGGTCTCAGAGGGTAAGTTACCCTGGAAGCAGTTTGGAAGCTGTGCCTTAATCCTTCATGACGATAGTAGGAGGGAGAGCATTGCTGATAGCTTCCCCCTATGTTAAAAGTCCACAAAATTAATTCCATTTCCATTCTAGTAAAACTAACTGGTGTGACACACTGTTTAAGCTAACTTCAGACACTGTAAAGAGGAAGAAAAGGGCGCCAAGCACAAGTGTCTCTAAGCTGACAGGGCATTTTAGCTCCTGCAACACTTTCCAGCACTTCCATCAAAGGAAAGTCAACAACTTAGAGCTGTGAGTAGCATGAAGTGCTGATAGGTTTGAAATTGCTCTTAGTATTGATGTAGTAGGGCTGAAATGCTCACACCAGTAGCACAGATGGTAGCACTTACTCACAGGGGGTCAAGCTATAAAGCATTATTTCTAAAAAAAGACCAAAACCCCACCACTCAATCCACTACAACAAACAGGTAGCACAACACAAATACTAGAGTTGCCTGGGACATAACAGAATTGTTTTGGTTTGTTTTTTTTTTTCAGTTTGCCAGGCTCAAAATTCTAGCCTTTAGTATTTGCCTAGGTGAAAGAGAGAATCTGGACTCAAATCCCCTAATATGATGAATCAGTAATGCAACTGTCACTAAGTCTTCCTAGCTAACACTCGGTGTTCTGGGTGGGTGTTCCTGCTTTCACTCAGGCTTCATTATAGAAGGGTTTGTGGAACAAGTCTGGGCAAGCTGACTGACTTCACTAGATATGTTGTTCAGGTAGGATATTGAACCTGTCCTTGCTCAGAGTAAGCTTAAAGTTTGGTTAAAAGTATTGCTCCTTTAAATACCCAGTCTAGAAAGATTCAGCCCTGCCAGAATTTTTTTCCACTTACAATGATACTGTATTACTACTTTGTCCAATTAAAATCTTTAAATGTATTGCCTTCAGAAACATCAGAATCTACCTGATAAATGCATCAAGTTTATTTTTCTTTTAAACTTTTCTTTGTAAGGTAAACATATATAAGAGACAATGTTAATAAAGCCTGACTTTCTTCAATTTGCTTTTCTTTGCCCTCTTCATGTTAAAAAGACCCTATTGGAAATAAACAGTCCAGGATTTATGTTGCAGCTGGGTAAATACTTACATGCTGCCAAAACACAGGTGCAGTGATTGAATTCTGCTCACCTTTTGCTCCAGGGCTGTACTGCTCTGCTTAGTTCCACTAACCCCTGCTGTTTTCATCACATTGCAGTAACATAATTACCCAAGATCTACGTTTCACTTTCAAGTGCTACACAGGCTTAGAAGGGGGTGACCAGGTAGCTGCTCATCGGATAATAATTTGCATAACACTTGAATTGAGAGAATGCTACCTGGTTTGTGGAAAGCTCCTGAGCTACTGAGGTTTGTTTTAAAACCATTACCATTAGAAGCTAATTTTTAAGCTAAAACAATCAGGGAATATTTTTAAGAACTGCATTTTTGCTGCTTTCCTTATATAGTCCATATATACGAATATATTTATACAGGCATGCCCAAAATTGTTTTGTAACCATTTCAAATTACTTATTAAAATTGTCTATCCTGCCTACTGGCCAAAGAAAGCAAACATCGGAAGTTTCATAAAGGGCGTGTGTTATTACACAGTTCGGATGGGTGCCTATTGTCCCACTTCAGTCTATGTGAACTGGTTGCACATGATCTGTTTCAGACCAGAAAATGTCTAGACACTTGATACTACACACTTTGCTGTTTTTTCCTATGAAATTTTTCCAGCTATGACACTAATGAATACACTGAAATTAATCTGAAAAAAATACTAAAAAGTATTAATATTACCATTTTGCAGGTGGAAGCGATTGCATGTTTATTACTCCTCCATCTACTGGTGCCACAACCTGGACATTAGACAGCATGCTAGGCACATTCATGGACTCAGGATTGTATTTATAATCCACTCTCACATCAGTAGTGCCAGCATCGCATTTCCAGTAAGTTGCAAGATTCAATGGAGTGGACTGTATGCCATTTGAAGATACCTGTAAAAGAATAAAACATTGAAAACAGCTTAACTAAAATATTCCCCTTTTAGACAGAATTAGGGAATTATGATAACAAATATAACTCTAAATGTTGACAAAACATCACAAGAACAATTGAACTCTGAGTACTTAATCACAGAATTCTGAAGAGTGTTGCAGCCTAAATGAATTCTTGTTATTTTAATTTTAATTAAAGTAATTAAAGAAAAGGTTTAAACTCCCTCTGGTGTATGAGGTTCCTTACTGTTCTGACTTTTGTAACTTTTTGTAAGCTTTGTTTTTGTCTCATGTTCTGCCTTACAGAAACAAGCGTGCCGCAAATGACTTCATCCTTAGCAGCTGTGTGCCATGCCAATTTAGCTGCCCAAGCACCCAGTAGCAGGGACATCTGTCATTACAGGACAGGCTGCCAAAATACTTACCTATTTAAAGCACTATTTTCCTGCTGCAGGAAGTTGAATACCACTTCCATAGCTGAGCTTGTGCTACTACCCTGATGCATCTCTACGACCTTCTCAGTCTACCTGAGCAACTTCCTATGTCCTGGTGCACTCTTGCCTTTCCTTGGCAGCCCAGAACCTTTTCTATCTGCCTAGGCTTCTGCACGCCAATGCTTCATTTTTTCAAGAAGAATCCACAGTACCCATTTCAGTAAACCAAAGAAATGTTTTGATCCTCCCATCTTTCTCAGAAATTCTATGCATCTAATGTGCTTTTTGTAAATTCAGTATGGCAACATTTTAAACCATACTGGGAGGATGTGGAACCTACAATGGTGTGAATAGCTCGACTGACAGGTTATTTTCATGGTGTTTTTGTGTGTAGACAGTTGTCTCAGATAGTCAGACATTTCAATACATGCCTAGCAAATCCCTGTTTTCCCTTTGAGGTGGGTTTGACTTGAATTTCACAAAGGCTTTTTACTAACAGCCAGAACATCACCTCACTGATTCACAGAGTGGCTCAGGTTGACAGAGATCTCCCAGAGGTTTTCTGGTCCAACCCTCCTGCTCAAGCAGGGCCACCTTGAGCCAGCTGCCCAGGACCTTGTCCAGGCAGCTTCTCAACATTTCCAAGGACAGAGACTCCACCACCCCTCTAGGCAACCTGTGCCAGTGCTCAGTCACTGTCACAGGAGAAAAATGTTTCTGGCTTTTCAAAGGGAATCTCCTGTGTTTCAGCATGCTTCTGGTGCCACTGGAAACAGTCTGGCTCCATCCTCTGGATGCTTTCCTTCAGGTATTCATACATATTGATGAGATTTCCCTGAACTTTCCCTTCTCCAGGCTGAAGAGTCCCAGCTCTCTCAGCCTTTCCTTATTGGAGAGATAGTCCAGTCCCATCATCACCTTTGTGGCACTTCACTGAGCTCTCTTCAGTCTCATTTGCAATGGACAATTCAGAACTGGACACAGCACTCCAGGTTTGGCCTCACCAGTGTTGACTGGAAGGGAAGGATCTCCTCCCTTGACCTACTAGCAAAGCTTTGCCTAATGCAGCCCAGAAGACCATGTGCTGCCTTTGCAGCAAGGGCACGTTGTTCAGCTCGTGATCAACACAGTGTCTCCCGAGTCCTTTTCTGCCAAGCTGATTTCCAGCTGGTGACCCTGTTTTAAGTAACATCACTGCTTGTCGCAGTCATCCAAGAAGTGGACATGGGGAGTCATGCCTCATAATTTGAATACTTATCTGGCAGCCTTCCTGCCACTCCAAAATTACCCACATTGAAACACAAGGGCACCACGGACACCAAACTTGAAACTGTCCAACAAGCCTGAAAAAACAGACAAACGTACACACCAGCTGGCATGTGTGGGAGTGTAGTCACAGTGAAAGTGCTCTGACCTCCCATACAGCAGCACATGCACTGATACACAACAGAATAACAAGCTAAACACACACAGAAACAAAACAAAAATCCTACCGAGACACATTAACATAATACAACGAAAATAACTAGGACAAAAACTTATCTACACTGGTGTCACTCTGCAACACCACAAACAGAAAGGACCAAGGGGTTTTTCTGACTGGATCCATGAAGTACTCCAGTTATGTTCACAGTATCCACTCCAAGCCACAACTGTATGGCACAGATTACACTGTGTACTCAGAAAAACGATACAATGTTCTCTCCCTAGGTTGGGTATTTGGGACCAAACCCAAGCCTTCCATACACACAGGACGATGTCTCTTGGTACAGCTAGCACCTCCACTGACTCAAGCTTTGTCCTTTTCTGTGCAAAATATACTCAGAACAGTGTCTCTTGGTGCAGCTATGCACTCCACTGACCAAGGCCTATTCATTTCTGTGTCTGTTTTTGAGCTCCAGGAATCCCACCCTTGTCGCCAAGCTAAATGTTATGGGTTCAGAAGATTCTCATGCACAAAAGACTCTAAGACACAAACTGTGACTGCAAAAGCAAAAGCAACTTTATTCTATCACTCACTGTAGTAAATAATACGTACCTGAAGCCCCTGAGCAGGAGGAGGAGATGGAGCACGGTGCTCAGCAAGAGGGCTAGGCAGGTCAGGCACCTTTAGGGTGTCCCCTGGATTGAAATCATGTACATCTGGTCCTCCTTGCCCCCTCCACCCAGAAGCAAGTCCTATATCTCCTCTTGAGGAGTAGAACTTTGCAGTTGTGACATCTGCTAATGTGTGTCCAGTATGTAACCACAGGCACAATGTTGTATTATACCAACTCCAAGAGCTAACAACAGCTCTATTGTATATTGTTGCTCTTTCAGAGGTCCAATTCCCACCAATTGATTAATACATTATTCCTCTTCCTTCCAAATTCCCTCTGGTTTATTAATACATTGTTCCTTTTTCAAGGTCATTTTCCCACCAGTTAAACCATACAATTCTGTTCATTGTCCTGTCGACATGCACGACCACAGACCAAATATGACAGGATCTTAGACACAACTCTAGTCCCTAACACAGACCCCCAGCGTGTATGTTTGCATGGGGTTGTTTTTCCCCAGGTGCACTTCTTGTTGAATTTCATGAGACTGCTCTCAGCCCATTTCTGCAGCCTGTTGAGCTCCCTCTGGAGGGCAAAATGACCCTCTGGTATATCCAGAGGGTCATCCCCATTCAGTGTTGTCAGAAAATTTGCCAAGGATACACTCTGTCCCATCATCCAGATCATTAATGAAGCTATTAAACTGTAAAATCAGTATTGACCCCTGGGATTTACTGCTAGTTAATAGCCTTCAGCTAGACTTCATGCCACTGATCGCCACCCAGCAGGCCCCACTGTTCAGCCAGTTTTCAGTTCATCTCAGTGTCTGCTCATCCAGCCTGTCACTAGCCTCTTTGTAAGGTTTCTGTGGGAGACAGAAAGATGTCCAGAAGTCTAAGTAGACAACATCTACTGTTCTGCCCTCATCCATTGGGGCAGTCATATCATCACAGAAGTTTTTCAGCTTGGTCAAGCATAATTTTCCCTTAGTAAATCCATCCTGACTACTCTTGTTTTATTATACAGTGAGAGGTTGGAACATCATACGTTCCTTCTCAGATAAGAATCACAGGATGGTTTGGGTTAAAAGGGATCATAAGGATCAAATAGTACCACTCCGCCCTTGCCATGGGCCCAAGTAACTTTCACTAGACCAGGTTGTTCAAAGGCCCATCCAATCTGGCCTTGAACACTTCCAGGGACAGGGCACCTACAATTTCTCTGGGCAACCTGTGCCAGTGACTCACCACCCTCCCAGTAAAGAATTTTTCCCTAATATCTAACCTAAGATTACTCTCTTTCAGTTGTAATCCACTACCATATATTAAAATTCATCACCTACAGCATCCAAAATCTAGGCAATTGCAAAATCAAAGACAACAAGAGTAGAAACTAAACCAAGCCCCCAGCAAATCTTAATGGCAAATTTGACTTTGTTAACAAATACAAAAAAACCCCAGTGTTTGAAGCTTGCATGTATGAATTGGACTGATGCATAAGCAAGCTAAAACAGGTCCTAAACTCAAGGGAATGACATGAAGTATAGCAGGGATGCACTAAGCCTGGGTAGTCTATGCATTATAAGCAGTGACATATGCAGAATTGGTCTAGATGAGGGATGACATTTCATCTGCATGCTGGCAGACAAAGAATTATTCTTTTAATTTCTGGATAAATATCAGATCCGGAATACCTTACAAAATTCCAAAGGAAAAAACGTATTTACCTGATACTTTAAAACATCCACATTGTAATAGGATGCAGATGGATTCTGCTCTGATAATTTCTTGAGGTAGACAGTTATAGCTTGCATGTTCATCCAAAAATCCTTAGTATTGGAGTCACTTTGTGACTGATCACTACAAAAAAAAAATTACTGATTAGGGGTGCAGTATTCTGCCATTCAAAAAAGAATACTAGATATTTTAACTTTTTTTGCAAAATATGCTTTTTCAGTATAGTTCACTCTGTCAGATACAGCTCTGCTAACATTTCAGTTATAAACTGTCGTATTAAACAGTGATAAAATTTAATTTTTTATGAATCATTCCATTACGTATGAATGATCAAAATTAAATTAAAGACAAATTTATGTATGCATATGGTCTGATTATTTCAGTAATTTAAAAAAATATTATATTTAAAAGCATTTAACTAGTTTTCAAATAATTTCTCCAGTAAATGAAATAGAAACTGCTCAACTGGAATATATCTGCTAAAAATGTCCAACTTTTCCTAACTGTAATTTTTTTAAAAGCAGTATCTCCAAATGTGATTTCAACAATTACCCTACTTAATCAGCAATCTTTTTTTTTACAAATTCTTCCAAGCATGCTGATACACATCTGAGACAGTTGTGTAATGAATCTGATTAATACAGAAATTATTTATCTTAAAAATACACTAGTAGGTGACAAATATGAGTAGGAAGCTCCTACTACTTATTTTCCATTTAAGACTACTGTTTCATCATTTAGATTTACCACTGTTACTAATGTATAAAAAAATAATTAATAAAATGTATGTAGAAACACAGCTACATTTAAATTATTTTTTACAGCTCCTGTTATATTCAGCATGAGTTTCAAGGCCAGTAATCACTGAGATTTTTAATGGTGACAGTGGAGAGAACTAAGCTGAACAAGATTAATTCAGGAAAATAAATATGTCAGTAAATCAACCAGACTGTAAAGAATTCTGATTTACATATACAACTCACATTTTACAAAACAAAATCATGTAGTTTACAACTATGTTAAAAAAAATTATAAAACCTGTATACAAGTTGGGAATTTGGAAGGATTTGTTCCAGTTTGCTTGTGTTTTTCACCCTGAAGCAGAGCACAGCAGGGGATGGGTTGCTGGTGAAGACTTTAATAATACCACTTGGGAACGATATTGTCATATCACCAGTAATCTTCACAATACATCTAGAAGAGAATGAAAACATCAGTTTCATTGCAACTCATTAACTGCCTGGTTTTAATACTAAGTTTAAAGCAACAATTGTATTTTCACAATCTGATGAACTGAATTAAAACCAGAAAATCAATTTCAAATGAGGGTAATGTGACAATGTACTGTCACTTTCAATTTGGAAGTAAGATGAAATAAGGAAAGAAAAAAGTTTAACTGCTTAAGCATACAGTAGTCTTGGTGGATATTTTTCAGGCTTTGAAAACATGCCACAGCTATGCTTAGGCAAGGCCTAAGTAGCATAGCAAGGGATGTAACAGAGGGAATGAGGTGCTTTCAGCTGCCCAAATTTACATGTAGCACCTACCTGACTTTGATAAAAATCCTTGTCATTCTCAGTGTGAACACATTTTTGTAAAGCACGTATATATGAACTCCTAGCAGAATGCAGGCCAATACAGAGCAATAAGCTACTCTTCTCATTTATATCAGAGGGAAAAAACACACTTTGAATCCCCCTTGTAACATTTTCCCCCAAAATATAAGAAGTAGACCCAGTGTTTTTTCTTATTGTAACTTATTACATTCAAAACAATTCACTATTTAACTAACTTTGTGGGATCTGCTCCTTTAAAGTAGGCGTTAACAGATTCAGTAAGGGCTACTGCAACAGGCAAGGTGTCCTGGTTTCCAAGGCTGACAGGGCTGGGACCACGTGAAACACCTAGAATACATACAGTGTATAGATTTAATTTTCAAAAAGCTTGGTGACAGATTTCAGAACAGTTGACGACATCTGTAATTTTCACAGGAGGTTACTGCCATCAAGGCCACAGCAGAATCTGAAGAATTACTTGAAAAGTTTGTAGAAATACATAAAAATAGTACAGCACAATTGTCAGTCAAAACACTGCTAGCAGCCTAAGAACACAGGACTATCAGTAGATTATGTAGACAGACACAGAAAAACACTGCATTAAAATGGCTACTGGTGAAAGTGAAATCAACAGACTCAAAGGAAAATAAGACATCGACGAGAACACTTTTAAAAAAATCCCTACTGTATGCTTCTTGTATGGAAAAATGTATGATAAAATGGTCATGGAACATTCTAACTTTTTAAGCCATTAAACGTTACAATTCCCAAGCAGAAATTGTTGGAAAAGTCTTCTTGTGCCAACACAACACAGTTCCAACACAGAACTATAAAAACCAACTCAGATCTCATGCTAAGGCATTTTGAAATGTGTGTATACAATTGATTCATAACATTTTTATATTGCTATTTAAAAATTTTGCAGGGTAATGTAAATATGTTAATTACATTTCTATTGGTAAAAGACAATACTGTTTTCTTGACTGAAGAGTGAAATTTATTAGAAATAATAACACTATTTTAACTTTTTTTTTTAGGAAACACCAAACCAAATAGATACATATATTTCTCTGAGTTCTATTTGAGGGATTACAAATGAGATATCATCTCTTTTATTTGCTCTGTTCCCACTGTTGGTCACCCTTTGATTCATAAAAAACTATGCATTCTCCTAAAAACCTATGAATTGAAACAAATAAATGGCTATAAAGTTCAACAAGACCAAGTGCCAGGTCGTGCCCCTGGTCACAACCACTCCATGTAGTGCTACAGACTGGGGCAGAGTGGCTGGAAAGCTGTCCAGCAGAAAAGGACCAGAGGACAAGAGAAATGGCCTTAAGCTGTGCCAGGAGAAGTCCATGCTGGACTTCAGGATGAGTTTCTCCACTTAGAACGGGTTGCCCAGGGAAGTGGCTGAGTCACCGTCCCTGGAGGTGTTCAAGAAACAACTGGATCCTTTAGTGCTGTGGTACACTTGACATGGTGGTTATTGGTCAATGACTGGACTTGATCTTGGAGGTCTTTTCCAACATTCATGATTCTACCATTCCATTCTGTGAAACAAACATAACTGCTTAGTCTAACTCGGGAAGTTATCCTTTTGTTGCCTTGCTGCTGAAAATACAATTCAGTGCAGCAACACCCAGTGTCAGGGTCTTCCATGTCTGCTGTGAAGTCTCAGAGGGATAGGACATCACAGAGCTGCACCAAGGTGTCCTCATTCCATCTCAGGATGCAGCCCAGCTCAAAGTCCCAGTTTTAGCACCTTTGGCAGTGACAGCAAAGCTGGCTTAAATGACCTGCCACCTGCCTCAGCCTGATCACCATTACCAGCCTCTGAGCTGGACTGGCACAAGAAGTAGTGACACAACCATACAAATGCTGGCATTGACATACTCAAGGTGCAGACCAGAACTACAGAACAAAAGACTGCATCATTGGTCATAAAAAAGGCAAATGAATAAACCTGATCAAATGGTTTTAGTTCCATTTAGGAACAAAGATTCAGGCAATTTTAGTATTGGTTAAACAGCTGTCATGAAAATAAAATTTATTAAAGAAGTATTATCTTTTTTATGTCTATATTCAAAGATTTGTACTATATGTAAAGAGAGAAACATTTTTACCTACTTGTGTTATGAGAATAAGGATTATCAAGGTAAAAATATATTTACTTTACTTGAAAGCAAGCAGTAAGGACAAACTGAAGAAGCAAGGCCCAGTTTCAGCTTGTCTGTGGAGCGGACAGGGGGACAGACAGAAGATTGCTTTATATAAAAGTGGTTATATCAAGTTAGGGTGATTTCAGCAACATATAACTTCTTAAACAGTTGAGATTTCAAGCCCCTTGTTTCTGCCAGATACCAGAAATATCCAGAGAAATTTGTTTCAAAATAAATAAAATTTTATTAGGCGTAGTGTATTAGGATGATTAGTTAAGACATAAATCTGCTTCGAGTACAATACCTCTGAATATAATATAAAGCTTTTCAATTATAGGAAGATTTTGAATCAAGTTATCATCCTCTATTACATTTACATGAAATAAAACATTGCAAGAAAACAAAATACTTCAAGTTAGACGTTAAAAAACTAATATATAAAAAAATACTTTCCAAATTAAATTAATGCTGAAGTGTAAAAGAAACACTCAATTACACATGCATTAAGGTTCACTAAGGAAAAAGGTATTTAGGGTCAACTCTTCATTATTCAGGACAAATGGGGCAAGGAAAACACTGGATTGTGCAAAAGCCAAAAGTATACACACCATATTGCACAGTTCATCCTCATGCCCCAAAGTCTTTCAGCTTTCTGCACTGCCCTTCCCATTTTTCCAGGACTATTTCATACAGTCAGTGCAGATGGAATTGGCCTTATTTATTTTTCCTAGGCCAGATTAATAACCATGTCAAACCTTGGTGTCAGCACACACCTCCTTACCTCCTCTCTCACCTCACAATTTCACTCTGTCACTGCCTCCAACAACATGCAGACACTCAGAGCTAGGGATATTGATGCTCCTGCTACAGATTTTTGGTTCCTTGGCACCAGAGCTGAAGCCTGAGGATGTGAGCCTGGATGGACTTGGCAACCAAAATGTCAGTTGTCTTTCTGTAATGCTTCTCAGCATTTGTGAAACTGGCGTGTGCTAAACTGTATGAGCTAAGGTTGGGCAGAACTTGGTACCTTTGCTTCAGCACAGGGTGGAAACAGCTGCACTGTTTTCAATGCAGAAATACTCTCCTGAGCTGCTGAGCCTGAGTGAAGAATCCTTGGCATCAATAACATTCACAGATAATTGAACAGTAACTTGAGAATTTGATTTAACTTGGGACTAAAGGGGTAATAGTGTTCAGGAATGAAACAATTCAATTCTGCTAAATAAATGAGTTAAAATGTATTAGACACCACTGACTTCCAACCTAACAAAAACTCCACGAACTAAAAAAACCCCAATACGCCCCCATTCCATTTTTTGTAACTAAGTATCAAAACTGAATGACTATCCTTTAAAGTCAAGAGAAAAACTCCTGAAATTAGTGGCAAGACATGAAGACTAATTAGCTTTTATCTTAATATTTTTTGCTTAGCTGTTTGTTTTGCTTTTACCAAACACCTCTGTTGAGCTCATATACCTAACTAGAAGAAAAAGATGCATTAGATTCATTTTTTGGAAACGAGAATTACCAGACAACAAACAAAATTAAAAGAGCATAAACGGAGTAATTTTTGTGAAAATTTATATTCATTCAAATTTTTCAGTATCCCAAAATATTTCTGCATCTATGAAATAATTAACATCTTCTGAACAAATACATGATAACATGTTGTACTTGATGGATATACAAGCATACCAAATAAGAACTCATGGAATATTAATTTTAAATATTTGCCTAAAGAACATGCCACAATTGGGTCCATGTGGATGTTTCTCATCTCTTTCTCATCTTTCTCATCTCTCAAGGTCGTTTAGAAACAGGTATTGCAAAGTAGTGTTATTGTATTTCTAAAATAAGATTAAATGGTTGATTAAACTCACCAACTGTAGGTGTGTTTGCTGCACTGAGGGAGGCAGATGAGGATATCGAGGAAATGCTCTCTGCACGTGCCAAAGGAGCTGCTGGAGGTGGACTTGAGTTAGAGGTCAGTGGAGGGCTGAATGGTCTAGGCTGAACAAAAGAGATTACAGAAATATGACACAAAGTGGTTTTAAAGAGACAAAAAAAAGACTGTAAATACAAAAGTTAATAGTTTTATGCTCCAATCAATTTTGTAATGTTTCTCAACATAGTTCTTTTAATGCTTTACCTACCCTAGTTTTAAGTGTAAAACAGAAACATTTTCCATTGGAATGAATTCTATTATTTCATAGATTATAATTTTTTTTGTTGGAGTAGTCAAGTCTAATGTATTTGATTATGTACCAGCCTGTCAATAACAGTGATATAACACAGTATTGGAATCTAAGAATACAGCCCTATGTCTGCGGGCAGCCAATGTGGATTTAGAAAGCTAAAGCAGAGCAACTAGTGCATTGGAAGTGAGATCAGCAGAGGGGGCAACTAAAATAGTTAAGACTGGAGTACAGGAGAGAGAGGAACAGGCTGAAGGACCAGGGTTTGTTCAGCCTGAACAGAAACCTAACAACCAACCTAACCAACCAACAGAAACCTAAGGGGGGATCTATTAGCTGTCTCTTACTAGGCAAAAGGGGGTACATAAAGAAGTCAGAGTCCTAAGAAAGGCAAGAGCTACAGTAAAGGAAATTTCAGGTGGACTTCAGGAAAAATTCCTTCTTGCAACCTTGTGATTAAATACTGTGACAGGTTCCCAGATTGGCAGATCTCCTGCTCTGAAGATTTTCAAAACTCAGCATGTGCCTAAAGCAACCTGAAGCAATTTGGAACTCAGCCCCTCTTTGAGCAGATTGGCCTAGAAAACTTTAAGTCTCTTCCATGCTAGACCTCTGGATGGTTTTATAATTCACTTAACTGTTTAGGTATTTAAGTAATGATCATGTTTGGATTAACCTATCTGAAAGGTAATGAAACTCCTAAAGCATCATTTTGGCAGGGTAACTGTAGAATCCCAGTGGATAAGGGGCTAATGTGTATGTCTAAAACACTGAAGGCTGTGGAGCCAACCAAGGACTGTCAGTAATAACAGACAAGGACTGTTGGTTATAACCAAGGATTGTTGGTAATAACACACTATGAGAAAGAAAAACATGCAGCTGGGGAGAAGAGGCCATGTGGAGGTAGAACAGTACTTTTCTGGGACAAATATCATTGTTCTGTTTCCTGGAGATAAGTACAACATAGTACCAAGAATGAGCAAGAATGAGCCCTAGAATGGGCTGTAGGAAGGGATCAAGACCACCCAAAACTCACAAAGCCCTTCAACCTGTTTACAGAGAGGTCTGAAAGAACAGACTGCCCATGACAACTAATTTGCATAGAAAGTGAGAAACCTGTCTTCAGGGAGCGAAAACTTAGCTATCAAAAGGTACTCTCATCAAGCATGGGCAGTGCCCACATGACCCTGGACATCCCATTGGCTGGACTGACACTGGAAGCAGGACTGGTGATCTCTTTATCTTTGTTTCTCTCTCTTCCTGTTCAATTCATCTTTTCCTTTTCATTTTACCTGTTTATCCATAGCCCACTGCCACGTGCTTATACAATAAGTCATGGATGAACATACCAATTTCCATGCCAAGTGTGTAATTTAATAACAAAGATCTGTGAGTTTTTGTGGACACACTGACTTTAGTTGTTTCTTTCAACCACAAGCATTTATGAATCTTATGAATCACCTTACAGGTACTGGGACACCATAGTAACTTTTTTTTCCACCCTCCGCCCCGCCCAGTTCTATTGCAGTTGTTGCTGGGTATGTGGCTTTAATAGAGACTATGCGAATTTCAAAAGGAGTTAACACCTAATAAAGACAACTGACAATCTTCTAGTTGTATTGGGGTAATAGTAAATTTGTAAAACAACAGTATAAAATCAATGTAGCTTTGAGCAGGATCATACTTTATAGCAGAACAGTACCAGATAAATTCTTTTATTTAATTATGATGACATGAAAAACAGATTTTTTGGTCTAAGAGCAATTACTACAATTTTATATTGGAATGAGAAAAGAATCTCAAAATGAACCCTATTCTGACACTACAGAAAAGGAAAACAGTTTGAAAATGTTTCAGTTTTGTCAAAGCATAAGAATTTTATTTATAACAAGAACACCTTGCTACAGCAAAGAGGATCTTACCATAGGAACATTTTTCCAAGTCAGTAAGTCAAGTGAAACAAAAAGAAATACTAAAATTCACAAAGGAAATTAAGAATGGCCTAGTCTGATAGGCTGTTTGGGTATTTGTATTCTCTATCACATTCCTTATTGGCAGGTGAACCTGTACTGCATGCAGCGAGCAGATGCAGGCAGCGTGCAACCTCTCACTACCCCGATGGGCAACTGCTGTGATCTCACACCTCCCTTCTCCACGAACCAGCACCAAGGGCAGAGGGAAGTCACAACAGGGCTACTTCTGTCACCACATGATTGATAAAGATCTATTTAATACCATTCATTCCCCAAAGCTTTGGTGGCATCCCTAAATCAATGGTGCTTTGTTAATAACTTTGCTAGTATTTCACATTTTGAAAACTTCAATCTCATGCATGTGCCATCCTTTCATTATCAAATTAATTTGCTCAATTAAAAACATTCAGCTGATGCGAAAATCATGTTTTGGACCTTTGCATTTCTGTTAAGAATTATTTTTTGTAGTAATAGAGTTATCATAAACAATTTCCATGTGTATCTGGCAATGTTGAAAATGGGCTCATGTGATTTTTTGAATATTGGCTGGAAAGTAACTCCACTGTAACAGTGTAAATGAATGGTGTATTTGAAATCAAGCCACAATGAAGAATTAAAAAAACCCCAAACAATCAATACATACTATTTCATTAATTCCACTAAGTTTCCCGGTAGACAGCTTTGGTCTTGAAGCAGGCCTTGGAGGGGGTACAATGGTGCCTACCGAAAGAGGAGTAGTGGGCCTCACTGAAAGAAAGCAAATTTAAGAAAATAAGCATTAGAAAGATCCCACTGAACATAAATATTTACTCACTTGAATAGAATAACTGGAAGTGATGTTTCTACTAGAAGTTCCAATTCTACAAGAGCCATGGTGTAAGATTTAGCACCAAACACAAATGCTTTTAAAATAGTACTATGTGATACCCTGAAAAGTGACTCTAAAAATAGCATCATGGGCTTTCTCATTGCTCTCAAGTGATTTTATATCAACCACTCTTGGGGGCTTGTATGTAAAAATAATTATATATGCAAATTCATCTTTGAGATCTCACTGCTGACATCCCACAAAAATACATTCCCATTTCTAGAAAAGCAACGCTGCAAAGTTAAGAGAAAGCAATGCCTTTAAAAGAATAATTTGAATTTTCTTATTGCTTCAAGCTGAATATTTACTTTATTGTCCCAGTTTTCCAGGAAGCCGGTGCTAACAAGCAATTTAATAGCTTTACATTCTAAAGAAGAAGATGTGTTAATTTTAACTTCACGTGAGCATTAATAACAAAAAGAGAAAAGAGTCCAAAGCTTGCTTTTTGGAGTCAGTTATTAGCGAAGAGCAGTACAGAATGCATGCTTGCCATACCCTTATTTGTATGAGCACAAGAAGACACTAAACTATAGTCCAGTAGTGCTGAAGATGACGCAGAAGATATTTCAGCAGCATTGCCAGTTTCTTCAATGAATAATTGTTCATGGCATACAGTGTTACTGAAAAGGTCACTTTGATCCTCAGAAGCAAAGCTGTTGGAAGAATTCCCAAGCCAAGCAGAAGAGGCAAGGCAGGCATTTTCAGTTTTAAAATGCAATCTTTGGGGCTCCTTCTTGTCTGTGCTTGTGTGTCTAATTGTAAGAAGTTCATCAGCAAAGGAAATCCACTGACTCTGAGACCGAGAAACACAGGATAAAGTACTGGTTCTCCCTGTTGGCACTGCTGTAACACCAGATTTGCACCAAGTGCTAATGGTAAAGTCTGGTGAGGATGGGCTTGTAGACCCAGAATCTGTCTGGTGTTCAAGCAAAGACTGAGATACTCTACACCCAAGCAAATCAGTAGTAGATGAGGAGGAGCTCCTACTGTGATCTTTTAGGGTAGCTGAAGGAAAAAAGAAAAATTGAAACCAGGAACAACACTGAAAAAATAAAAACTTCAATATTGAAAAAAGTATTCAATATCCACCGCACAAGGATTACTAGCCAGTATGAAAAATAACTGCTCTACTAGGCTAAAAATCCACTCACTTACAAATAAAAGAAAAAAAAAAAGCCAGTCCCATATCACATGTACTTTATTCATACTGCTAACCATGTCACTTTCTATTTTTCAAGTACATAAACAAATAATTTATTGTGTTTCTCCATTTAAGGCTCTATTTCTCATGACTTTATTCCTCTTACTTCCTCCCTGTTGTGATTTAATTTCCTCTCACCTTTGTCTTTTTTTTCTTGCATCCTACTCTGTTTTTGGTTCCTCCCCACAGCTCTCTGCTTTTAATTTCTTTCAAAGTTATTTAATCAAACCTATCCTATCCTGTTCCTTGTAAACATTTTGGTCGTCTTAGGCCTACCATTTCTAAAAGGAAAGCCCAACAGAACTGGCTTTCAGGTGAATGAAGACAATGTAGTCACAAGATCCAGTCTGATATTTATTCTTTCTTTATCAATCCATGTCTAATAAGTAACAATATGGATCATCCACCCCAGGTTTTTCCCTCTGTCATGCTATTGTCTTCAGACTGCTGAAGAAAGGAATTTTCCACAAGTATTCCTTGCACTTGCTGTTGCCTGTTGCATGAGGTGACAATAGAAGCAGAAAATGAAAGGTTAGCCAATTCTCAAAATCTTGCAGATTGGCAGAGCTAGGAGCAACAGCAGTATGACACACAAAATCAAAAAAGAGAGAAACATTTAAAAGTTCAGATCAAAAGTACAGTTGTCCTTCCTACAGTGGTCCTTTTGCCATGAACAAGTACATTCTCGAAGTCCACATAAACATTAGTTTTAACACAGCTTTCCCTCTCTAGCAGATATTTTAAATACCAGTCAAAGGGTTTAAAATACTACAATAAATGCTACTTAGAAACTATGTGGAAGTGTTAAGAACTATTTAAAAAACACATAGGAAAGAAAATAACCAAGAGAACTAAACAGAAACATTTTTACAGGATCAAGAACTGGCTAAAAAATGTCTGTTGTGTTTGTTCAAGATAACAAAGTTATCTTAAACTTCTAATAAAGCAGGATTATTCATGGATGGCCAAATATTATTTCCCTGCTGCATAAACTACTGTCTGCTCAAATACCATAGTAGTTTGAGTGTTCAATGATTAACACAGTTATGAAACAATAGCTAAACAAATGTTTAAACAGTGAAAAGAAAAATGCTGTATACCAAAAAACTCGGTTATGTAATTTAAGTTTTGGATTGAGATTTTAAAACACTTTAAGCACCCACTTGCTTATACTAACCAAGTTAAAGACAAAACACTTGATTCCAAGGCAAATACAGCCAGATCAAAGTTGTGAATTTTTCAAAAGTCTTTAGAACTAAGTTGCGGGTTAGTAAGCATTAGAACTTCATTTAAACAACAATATATCAATCCAGTTTTTTTCCTCCAAATATATTAGCAATTTGTTATACTCCAGAATACTATCTACTTAACTCCACAGACTATTTTGCAAGGCTGAATACCTTAGTTTAACTCCTAGAACAACAATCCTTGAAATAATTCTTTAGTAGATAAAGTCTGCCAAGCCACAGATACATCTTAACTTGACTTACGCCCACAGGACACTATTCCACCAAGTTCAACGAAGCCTAGGGATCTGTGCATAAGTCTCATGCGTGTGAGGACTAGGGTAGATAAGTCCCTGTCAGTTATGTCTATATAGGATGTTATGGATCTCTATCACTATTCATCAGCCAGAGTCTTCCTCCACAGTTCTGCTGCCAGGAGGGACTGTATAAAGATTTCTTAACCTGCTTTGACTTCCCATTCAGGCATAGCAATAAACACTTGAATATAGCAGCAACCATCAGCACAACAAATTAAGTACCCCTCTGCCTTTCTCTGCAGACTGTAACACCAGATCAAAGCTAGCAAAACAGATTATTTTGACAAAGTGCCATTTCTTTTCAGAATATCCCAGTAATCTCTCTCTCTGTAATTTACTCTTAAAGAGAGCAGAGGTTGGAAAAGTAGATACACGGTAGGCAGATCGAAAAGAACTATGGAACTATTTTTTGCAAAGACCGGGTTTCAGGAAAGTCTGACACTGTTTTGCCCACACGAATATCCTGCACTCCAAAATTCCCATGCAACATATGCACTTACCCTCCACCTCCTATACTCCACAGACCATCTTTTCCCTCCCAATACCCCTGCTTTCAGGATTTCACCTTAATTCATTTCTCAATCCTGCCCTTTTTATTCATCTCCCCTTGGATTATGCCTGCACATCTAACAGAATTGTTTCCTATGGGAAACAAGTTCCTCACAGTAAAGCTCTGCAATGCCTTTGTATTACACATAGCTCAATCGACTTTCCTGTAAAGAAGAAACTCATCCTTATTCATTGTGCAAGCTCAGCTTTTCTCACAGTTGCTGTAACAACCTCCATTTAATCTCCCAACCCTACTAGCAGAAAACAAAAGGATTACATTCTAGATGGTGAGAAATTTTTTGCAAAGTATGAGAGGGCAGAAGCAAGACAGAATTTTCCTAGGGTGTCTAGCACTCCCTCTTCCATCTTGCTCTCTAGCTTGAAAGCCTTATATACTACAGCCTCAGTTGTGTCATACCTCTAAGACAGTATAATGTTTTACAAAATTCTTTAATAGTCAACGCATGTCCTTTAGCAATAACTGAAAAAACAACACCAGAACATCCTGAAGTATATAGAGAAAACGTTTTTTGCTATCAAATATTTTACCTGAGGAGGATGAGGATGCCAAGGAAGTTGAAGAGGAAGATTCAAGTGAACTGCTGAAGAGTGGATCCCATGCCAGGAGGTCACTGTTCCCCTTTCTATGTTAAGAGTTACAATTGGGATATAAATGAAAGATGTATGCATTCATACAAATCAAACTAAACTACAGTTGTTGTTTGATAATGTAATAAATAAAATAATCACACAATGGTTTGGCTTAGAAAGGATCTTTAAAAATCTTGTTCCAACCATCCTAAAGTTGACAGGGACACCTTCCATTAGACCAGGTTGCTCCAAACCCCATCCAACCTTGCTTGAACACTTCCAGAGATAGGGTATCCACAACTTCTCTAGGCAACCAGTTCCAGTGCCTCACCACCCTTACAGTAAAGAATTTCTTCCTTATATCTAAGATAAACGTACCCTTAGTTTAAAGCCATTTCCTCTTGTTTTATCAATACATGCCCCTATAAAAAAATCCCTCAATAATATGATAAAAACATTTGTCTATTCTAGTTAGCCTTTACATTGAAAAAGAAAAATTTAGTTACATATTGCAGGTCAAAGAACTGATTTACACATAAGGGGACTATCTGAGCTGACATCTTGGTGCAAGTTTGTGTGTGGACATACTTAATAATGTCAGTTAAATGACTCTCATTTTCAAGGAGACCTACATCTTCAAGTCTATTTATTTCAGTATATATACATATAAGTAATGTATGCAGACATGTCTAAATTTTGGCATTGCAATCTTAAATTCTTTACCATGGAACACTATAGGATGGAAACTAAATCTGTCTTATTTAAAAAGTGAATTTTTAATTAAAAAAACCTTCTGTAATCACTTAACTATAAGTATCAACTGAGACAGATCACACTAAAGCAAATGTATTAGAAGAGGTAAACAAAATAATGGAAATCTCCATTGTTACACAATTAATTCTTAAATCTTATAATGCAATAGACGTCCAACTTAAAATAGCAGTCAGCTGTTATTTCTAAGGAGTTTCTGAGTGTTAGAAAAATAAGACAAAATTTGTGTAAAATTGCATTTGATAGAATTTTAAATTCGAACTTACTCATTAGATGGAGCAGAAAGCTTTGACTTTGTTAACTCCTCACCTAAGAAAAAGATACAGTATTGTTACGAAAAGCATGAAACTACAAAATAAAAATTTCAGTTCATTACAAAAATATAGTAAATATTAACAATGGCAATTCAAAACAAATTTTTAAAATGGAAAAAAGAAAATGTATTATTTCCAATAATTTAGGTTTAGGTAGCCTTTACATAGGAGTAGACTACACAGAGCAATTCATCTTGTAATGAACTGTTTTTCACTTAGAATTTCTTCTTTGAATTACACCAATACTGTTCTTCAGCAAATCTGTCCTGGTTTC
>WEIV01005734.1:4925-32649 GCA_013390005.1 Calyptomena viridis | reverse complement strand
GGACTTTTGAGAAATATAAATGAAAGAATGTAGAAGTTTGGTTCTCAACACACTTACAGACTTAGAGGAGACATTTGCAAATCCTGCATAGCCTGCTTGTTGGTTGTACAAAGTTTAAGTACAAGATAAGGAATTAAAATTCATGCCATTTTAATCTGTACTTGTCTGTACTTGTCTACATGGGCGTAAGCTCATGGTTAAAAAAATTTGGTCTCAGAAGAGCATAAGATCAAAAAGATTACATCTAGCTCATATGAACATAAAAATTCCTGAAATAATAGCAAAATACCATAAACTCTGCTAGCAATAAGGATAATGAGGAGAAAAATCCCTCTCTGATTTATCTCCTGTTGCTTTGTTGGAATCTGAATGTATTCCTATTTTAAATGTTTCCACCTTGTTTCATCACAGATGAACTCCCTTGTCAATCATCCAGACCCGAAAGGGAAGTTTAAAATTTCAGTTAAATTTAAATTTGTGATATTCCAGCTTTCTGTTCCAGAAAGTTCAGATCAAATTCAAGAATGCATTGGAATGATTGGTCCAATCCTTCTTTTATGAGTGCATCAGTTTAACAGAGTTCATCAAACTACCATTCTTTATCAACTGCTTTGCTCTCAGAAGCTAATTTTTAAGATGATGTTTATGTATATACAAGAAATGAGTTTAAAAAAAAAAAAGAATGTAATTTTTCCCATGCTGATGAGTTTTGCTTTTTGTTCTCTCCTGCACTTACTGTCTTATAGGAAAAAACAATTGATCAGATCTTTGGAAAAAGGAACACAACCGTTGTTGCTGAGACATTAGTAGATGTTTGGTACTGTATAAATATAATTCCACAGAAGTATTTTGAAAAAACCATATAACCTCATTGTTGCTCTAAAGTGTTTTCTAAAACTACTTTTATTTTAGTAGTGATATTCATCTTAATCCTGTTTAAATGTGGAAGTATGGCCATTTTGGTCCTTCATATACTAACAGTAATCAATCTAATCTTTTAGTCTCTTATTGTATCTTCTGTTCAATTTATTATTTAGATGAACTGTTTTTGACTTTTTATATAATTTCAAAGAAGCAGTAATTTATATTAAAATAAGTAAATATCAGTTGTGATACATTTCTAATTCTAAATGGACTCCCACAGCCTTCATTTCAACATTATTTTTGATTTTACATATTTTTCTTGTAGTTTGCTGTGGCTTAAACATTTTCTTTATAATATTAAAGCTGTCTTGAAAGCAGAATGAGTCTTTGGAAAAAGTGGACAAACATTTTTATTTTCTGCAATTGTTTCCATTTTACAAGTTCTTTACTATAGGTATCATGCTGTGTTGTGGTAGTAAGCCATAAGTTCTAGATAGTGCTCCATCTTGGAGATGCCACATCAATCTCAGAACTAATACCAGGAACAGTTCGGAAAGACTGTGACTTAAGAAACTAGAGCTATGCCAAAAAAAAAGAGATAAATAAGTTCATTTCTAGCAATAGCAAATTCAGTTCTGCCTCTAAGACCTTCCGGACTTTTGATTTAAAGGAATTTCAAAATCTTGTTGTGTAAGATTTTGACTCTGCTCTTGCCACTGAATAAAAGCATCCTCATTCTTTACTTACGTTCAGGAGGAGGGAACATTTGAGCTGCCTGTGTTTAAGTTGTATTTGTCCGTATAAGACATTGTAATTCTTCACTCAAAGAAATAGCTTAGTGGAACTTTTTGTGATTAGGCGGGAACATGACTGTGTTTTTGCAGAATTTGAAGGAAACAGGCAGTTCATTGCTGGAAGTTATCTTTTAACTTAATTTGTAAGGGAAATATAAAGATTTAATTGCTATTTTAGAAATGTAAGTCAAGAATAGAATCCACCTAACCCTAAAGTCCATCAATGTCACTTCATATGAAAAAGATTCCCTGGTTGTCTGTAAAGCTGTTGTTAAGACATACCCAGAATCATCCAGGCTTTGAAGATTAAACTATTTTTTTTCCTGTGACATAACTTTTCCCCACTGTGAGTATTCCTGCCTGCATTTCTTCTAAGCATGTAGCATTCTCCACAAACCAGAAAGTGTCCCTTCCATTCAGACCCTTGATGTAGATGTGACAGGCACACTTTCAGGTACCTCCTTTAGCTTTCTAGGCTTGAAAGGTCACACCAAGTCAACCCCAAAGTCCACCTCATTTCATCTCCATGAGTTTCCAGATAGTGGAAGTAAGTGGAAGTACCAGGTTGGGTATGGTGTTACGCTTTCTGTTGAAACAGTCACAACTTCTTCTCTCCATTTTTACTTATGTTTGAATTCTCTTTTAGTTAAGAGCCAGACCCTCTACTCCATAGGCCAACTCAGTGCTTAGACATTTGTCTTTAAAGTGAACTTGCTGTTTTCTATCTGTGTGTCTTTCTCCTTCCCTCAGACATTCAGTTGTCTGAGGAGACACTGAGCAAGAGACAACCTTCGTAAATGGGATCATTTCCTCTCTTGGGCATGACATAGGAGATTTCTGCTTAACTCAGGTAGAACAGAAATTTGAACTTCTTTGTTGTCATCTCTCTGTGGGCTCAAGGCAAGAGAATTTTAACTTTAATATGTTTGGCTGAAGTGTCTCCTTTCCCCTTACGTTTTTCTGAGGAACCAAGCATGACTAAGACAACTGATTTCAGAACAGTGTTTCTGATTTCAGAATGGAGAGCAGTGTTGCTGTCAGAGCAGGGTTTGCTACCTCATTGTCTTTCAGGGAATGAGCTCAGGTCAATTCCTGTGCAGTCCTCTCCTTTTTGGATGGGTTCTCTTTTAAGAATGCTGTTATGAGTGCATTGTAGACTGAGTTAGTACACACATTTATTTATGTTTTAATTCCAGACAATGACCAATCACCTGGAAGTTAGGTTTTACTATATTGAATAAGTCAATATCATTATAAACCAAGTTTCATTTCTGGTTTTGTTGTTATTGTTGTTTTCTTTTTCTTTTTTTTTTTTCTTTTAAATGAGATTCAAATTAAGTCTGTTGTGGCATCCTATTAGTCATGGTCTGATACCAGACTGAAGATATGCTAGATACCTAGATAACTAGCAGGTAACTTATTTAACAATGTGAGCTAATCTTCATGACATTATTTTAGAGTCTGTGGAGAAAAATAAGCATAAGTAATTTCTTTTTGAGGATAATTCCAAAACAGTGGGCATTCCTTGTGCCCAAGACTTGCCTGATTATTCCCACTAAAACTACAGGCAGTTATGGTAACTAGCTTATAGAAAGATGCCTATGCTATAAAATGCCTGAAGTTTGGTGAGGTGAATCCTTCCTGTCATGACTGTTGTCAGAATACAAAATGTTAGATGTGGTATTACAGTGTGAAATGTCACTGGCAAGAGAGAAACGAAAGGGGAAGAAATTTAACTTGTCTTTAAAAAACAGTCTGTTTGAAACAAGACCTTGTTTTAATGTGTGATTATTATAGTGAAGCAAGGAATTAGATTTTATTGCCAGATGTATTTTTTTTAGTTTCATTTCTACAAGTTCTTCATTTCTTAGTTGCCTTTGACAACATAAATGATAATGTTTGTGCATTACACTCTGCCATGTCAAGGAGAGTCCAGATGTTTTGTCTATTTCCTTTACAATGCTATGATCACTTATCATCAGGGATCAAACATGCTCTTATCCTAGCAGTCACTAGCAGGTTCATTTCTCAATGTTCTTTCCATGTCCTCATTTTGATCCTCACAGCTGACCATTAAGAGAAGAGGGAGTTCCACCATTTTCTCCTCCTTGCTAATTTTTCTAAAAAGCTGTTCACATGTAAGACTCCACTAATACATCTGTTCTGTTAAGTGAAAGAGGTTCAAACAAGAGGCCTGAGCCCTGGATGCTTTACTGTCTACACTACATGAGAGTTGTTAGTTCATTCCTTGACTACATTTTGGAGCTCTCCAGCTAGATTTATCTACCATGGATTTACTGTGAAGAGGGCTGACCCTCAGCAGTGTAAACATGAATCAGTCCATAACATATCTCCTTAAAGATGGGAGTTGTTCTTTTGACCATCGTTTTTTTTGGGTTTTTTTCAGCAAACTTAGCTAAAGCTATATTTCTAGATACAGGCAATTAGCAAAATTGTCTGATTATTGCTGGCATACCCTTGCAATTATTTATATCATTCTTTCTGGAGTAACTTTTGAAAAAGAAAAAGTACCTGGCGTATAATAATGAATTGCACTGTACAGCATGGAACGCTATACATTTTTCCTGTACTTTAAATTTTTTTCATTGTCTTCAGAGTAAATTGTAACACAACTCTTGTTTTTGTTTAGTTCCTTTGGAAGGTCTAAGGAGTCAAAGCCAATTTGACGAGATGAGAACGAGTTACATTAGAGAACTGGTGAAGGCAATTGGTTTGCGTCAGAAAGGCGTTGTGGCCAACTCACAACGTTTCTATCAACTTACAAAACTAATGGATTCCATGCATGATGTAAGTTTATTTGTAAATGTGCTTTGCCTTTTATGTGAGAAGGAACTAGTATTTCTTAAAAAGTAATTTTATACAAGGAAGGAGTCAACATTTCTAAACAACAAAACACAACAAAACAGTTTTTCTTTATTGTGTATATTTTTGTGAGTAGGTAGGTATATATTCAGCATCACTATATCTATTGTGTATATGTTTTATGGTATACAAAATTTAAGTATTTGTGGAACACGCATTTGAATGCTACCATTCATTATTAATGTAATAAAACCTTTGCAGTTATGGACTTTGGTAGGGGGTGGTGTGTATGTGTGTGTGAGTGTGTGTATATGTGTTCAGGAAAATAATAATGCAAAGAATAGGGAATTCAAGTTGCAAAGTTGAGCTACTAAGAATTAGAGTAAGGCAATCAAGATTGTCTTTGCAACCTTAATTCAACTGTATATTCTATGCCATTTTTTCAGTGTTGTCTATATTTGGGAATTGAGTAATTTCCTCAAGAATTCTAGTGGTGATGTCATAGAGATTCATAGGTGTCTTTAAAGATGCAGTTGAATCCTTTCCACGTCTCTGAGAATCCAGGATGTATCCAATATTTTTTATATTCATTAAAAATGAGAAGTGATATTTCATATAAACCTTTGCCCATGTGAATATTTATAGAATGACAGAATGGTTTGGGTTTGCAGAGGGACCTTAAAGATCATCTAATTCCAACCTTCACTATATGGTGTGAGAACTGGACCAGGTACTCAGAGCGCCATCCAACCTGGCCTTAAACACTTCCAGTGGTGGGGTATCCACAGCTTCTCTGGGCAACCTATTCCAGTGCCTCACCACCATTCCAGTAAAGAATTTCTTTCTAATATCTAATCTAAACCTGGCCTCTTTCAATCTGAAAGATTGAAATTCCCCCTCGTCTTATCACTACCTGCCTCAATACCTACCTGGCTACAAGCTACCTTGTAGCCCCTTCAGGTACTGAAAGGCCACAATAAGGTCTCCCCAGAGCCTTTGCTTCTCCAGGCTGAACAACTCTAAACTCTCAACCTGCCTTCGTGGGAGAATTGCTCCAGCCCTCTGATCATCTTTGTGGCCATCCTCTGTACTTGTTTCAACAGGTCCACATCCTTTTTCTTGGGGGCTCCAGACCTAGACCCTACCCCAAATGTAGGGTCTCACGGGAGCAGAGCAGACTTGCTGGCCACGGTGCTTTTGATGTAGCCCAGGACACATTTGGGTTTCTGGGCTTCAAGCGCACATCTCTGAGTCATACTGAGCTTCTAATCAACCAGCACCCCCAAATCCTTCTTCCCAGGGCTGCTCTCAATTCCATCTCCACCCAGCCTGAATTTGTGCTTGGAATTGCCACAACCCAGGTGTAGGATGTCACACTTCACCTGGTTGAACTTCATGAGGTTCACAGAGACCCACCTCTCAAGCCTGTCCAGGTCCTCCTGGATGGCATCCCTTCCCTCCAGCGTGTTGACTGCACCACACAGGGTGGTGTCATTGTCAGACTTGCCAGGGATACACTCAATTCCGCTGTCCATGTCGCAGACAAAGATGTTAAACAGCACTGGTTGTGATACCAACCCCTGAGCACTTTTGAGTTCAATGTTGGTTGTGAGGAGCTCACAGTGAGTTCAGGGTGAATGGGATCTTTGCATCTTTGTATTCTTCAGCACTCAGCAAATCTGCACTTTAGTCTAATTCAGTCTCTTAATTTCAAATACATAAAGTAAAATAGCTAAGGAGAGAGGCTTGCTGCAAAATAGCAAAGTGATGTTTAGTTCATAGAGAATCTTCATTCAAGTCCCTGTTTCACCTCAGGCTGAGAAAGTGATGGGAGATAAATATAGAAGAAAAAGATCAACACACAAGAGTCTGTGTAGAGAGCCTAGGGTAGCAGAAATGGTATGATATTTGACAACATAAAGATCATTGGTCTGAAAGAAAAATTGAAGCTGCTCAGAGAAGATAGAAGAGATGAAATATTCACAAGTATTGAGCAGTTGCTTTCAAGGGACGAGGGCCTATGGGGTTTAATGTTTGTGGCATGCTCAGATATATCATGATCATAATCGGAACCATGGAAAAGCTTACAGGTAAGGAGTAAATGCTGTCAGAGTAGTCTTTGAATAGCATGTAGTGAACAAAACACTGAGTCCTGTCTTCAGTGTGAGAATGAGATGAAAGATTGAATACATGTTAAGTAATTCCCATTAGAATATTAGTGAGGCACTGTTTTTATTTGACATGCTATTTAGCTATACTTATGATTTTTGCCATTAATAGGGAATGACAAGTACCCTCATTATTGATTCAAGGAATGACAGAGTAAGATGTATAATGATGTTGGCTGATGAATGTATGAGATAAGTGATTGACAGCGTGTTAATCTGGCTGCATTACTCTTAGCCTGATTGATCATGTTTATATTTTATTAAATCCAGCTAGTGAAACAGCTCCATCTCTTCTGTTTGAACACATTTCTCCAGTCCCGTGCACTGAGTGTTGAATTCCCTGAGATGATGTCAGAGGTGATTGCTGCCCAGCTACCCAAGATTCTAGCAGGGATGGTGAAACCCCTTCTCTTTCACAAGAAGTGAAATGTTTTTTCTCTTATCAAAGAGATGATTTCTGGGTCATTTTTTGCTTGTTTATTTTGGTCAAGATTTTGCAATGTCAGGACTTCAGTATATTTGTCATACCTTGCCTACTGCTTTATACTTGTAACATACACAAGCCATTTAAGCTTGATGTACATATTGTGAGTTTCTGATTCCTTAAGTGCAAAAATCACAGCGGTCATAAGAAATGTTTTGTAACCTTGCTAGGCTGCTTTTTGGATATGCATATGAATGACAATGAATAGACTTTCCAGATTTGTAACAGTTATACATTTTTCTTACATATTGCACGCTCTCAAATTTCCGATAGACATGGTGCAAACTTTTTACTTTAGTACATTGTGTGCATGGGTACATGTGGGTATGTGCATAATACAAGATTTTTTAAGAATTAAAATAAATATTGCCCGCATTTTCTCATGGATATTTCACTTTTTATTAACTAATTAGCCTCACAGAAGCAACCTTTCAAAGTCAGCCATCCAGGATTAAGCAAACATCACTTCAATACCTTCATGAGTAACTCAAGCACTAGGCACGTATTATACGTTCACATTCTTGTCTGTGCTCATGCTGCATTGAAACTCAGAGTCCAGCATATTGTTTTCTGCAGCATTCAGTGCAGCTCTCCTTCAGAAATCAGAAAGCTTAGGAAAATTTCAGTGTATATTACACCAGAAGTAAAGTTTATGCAGACCCACTAAGCTTTGGTTTGTGTTATTTTCCTTAAATGTTCAACACTTATAAAACTAAATCACTTAGCTGTAATCATAAATTCATCAACTATAACATTCTGTATTTCAGAGGTTTTAAATAGAGATGTTTTCACTGACTGCAACTCAATAATGTTTTGAATTCCAGTTCTGAATTCCAAACAGCCATTAGCATCAAATGGTAGTGAGATTAAATGCAAAAAGAATTGGAAAATATGACTGCAAACATTTTTATACACATCAGACTCATTTCAGTACTATTTAGTGAGCTACAGATTTTATATCTTAAAAGCATGCCATTATAATTGGGATAACTGTAAAAGAGGAATTGAATTAAATTAGCTTCATGCATTCAAGAAGAAGGACATGTTTTACCGTAAAAATGAATATTTTACTGAAAAATTATGATGGGGTGATGTTTTTTCTTTTCATATGTATATGAAGCAAGTCATGCATTTAAGGCAGTAAATTGTAGATATATTAAAACAACAGAGAAACAGTTAAAGCCTAAGAAGAATTTATGAATCTATTAAAATATGACAAATTTTGCCAGTCACTAGAAATTCTACTTAAATGTAGGAAATGGTGAGTCTTACTTGGGTACTTGCTGGTTGTATGTTTTTGCTTTTCCCCATTACATGTTGGATGCATCTATTGTGTGACAGTGTACTGTTGGTGGTGTGTAGCATGGTCTGTACAGTGGTATCCTTATCACATGAACAAGGGCCCATGGGGCATAAATTCAGTATCCCTCGTAAAATCAGGGTGCCCCTCATTAAAAGTATGTGATGTTACATGTTCATAAAAATTTACGTCTTGATTCTTGAAAAAAATGTGGACAACTGACAACTAAAGGTGTATCTAAACCATATCATAATGGTATCATATAATAATATCATATATCATATAATCATATAATCACATATATCATATAATAATGTGGTCATAATTTCCTAAAGCAAACAAAAAAGGAAGCTACATTACAACTAGGAATAAAAACATTTTTTGAAATGTAGTAGTAGAACATAGTAGTAGAAATAGTAGTAGAAAACTACATAGTAGTAGAAAACTCACTAGACCTGGTGCAAAGATGTGGTCCTGGATAAAGTGATATAGGCAGACTTTTGTGTTGGTTGACTAAGTTTGTCATTTCTAACTGCCCAGACAAGTAATTTCTTTCATATTCCATACAGTCTGACTTTTAACTGTGATCCTTAAAGCAATTATGTTTTAATAAATAACACAAAATTCTTTGTTTCTACATAGTGAAGTTTTGTTTTCTTTATTTTAATTTGTGTTTGCATTCAGGAATTATGGAGCTCAGTAAAAAAGTCCATTTCAACCATTCCACTTTTGTGTAACAACAGTATTTCCATGCATTCTTTTGGAATTTAAGCGTTGCCACATGATTTACCATTGAATAAACAGACTGTCTCTGTTACTGTTTAGATTAAACTGTTAACAGAAACTTCCCACACTAAAAATTACTCCTCAACACCCTAATTCTGAAATTAGAAGAAAAAGCAGGCAGTATGTTTCCCTTAGGAATGCACGGATCAGCCTACATCTGCCTTTTGCTCAATCCCTAAGTGGCTGAGATGTCACCATGTCCCATAGATATGGCAGATTAGTCTGAAATGGATTATATTTATCTCAAAGGCATAGTCAAAAAGCAACAGAAGATATCTTTGGGGAATAGATAACAAAGGTTAAAAATGTGTTCAAATTGTATTTCTTAAAGATCTCCAATTCCCAGAACTTCAGATTCATGATAAATGCACTATACAAAATAGAATTAATTTGGCTAATTGTGACTGCAATATGAATTTGAAAGTCCTGTGTTCATTCTGTGATTGTCTGAAGTTCAAAAGAACCCATTTTAATGTGAGAACTTCCAGCTTTGAGCCCAGTTTATAAAATTGCCTTTAGCCTCCATTTTGATATCGTCGTTTGCTCTGGGTTACACAGAAATCATGAACAGTGGAAAAGGAGCTGGAGGTGCTGGTCGACACTGGCTGAACATGAGCCAGCAGTGTGCCCAGGTGGCCATGAAGGCCAATGGCATCCTGGCCTGTATCAGCAATAGTGTGGCAGCAGGATCAGGGCAGGGATTGTCCCCCTGTACTTGGCACTGGTGAGGCCACACCTCAAATCCTGTGTTCAGTTCTGGGCCACTCACTCCAAGAAAGACATTGAAGTGCTGGAGTGAGTCCAGAGAAGGGCAATGGAGCTCGGGAAGGGTCTGGAGCACAAGTGTGATCAGGAATGGCAGAATGAGCTGGGGTTGTTTAGCCTGGAGAAAGGGAGACTTGGGAGACTTCATTGCTCTCTACAGCTATCTGAAAGGAGGTTATAGCAAGACGACAGTCAGCCTCTTCTCTTAGGCAACTAGTGACAGGATGAAAGGATAGCATCAAGCTGTGCTGGGGGAGGTTCAGTTTGGACATCAGAATTTCTTCACCAAAAGGGTGATTAAACATTGGAACAGGCTGCCCAGGGAAGTGGTGGAGTCACCGTCCCTGGAAAGTGTTCAAGAAATGACTGGACTTGCCACTAAGTGGTTTAGTTGACAAGGTGGAGAGCAGTCAAATCTTGGACTTGGTGATCTTGGAGGTCTTTTCCGACCTTAATAATTCTAATTCTATGATTCTATGAATACTGATCAAAACACCAGATTGCTTCCTTCCCTATAGAAATCTTGTGTACTATGACTTTTCAACACTGCAACAATGTTCAGAGAGCCATTATCTGAGTCTTTTACTGAGTATGAGGCTTTATAGTTGTCTGTTTCTCTTCATTAAGACTTGTTTGAAGATCGCAGCATTTTTTAACCTGACCTTTACAAATAGGGCTAAATAAAACATCTTGTAGTGCTTCTCAATATATTGAACAAGGCAAAACAATGCTAGATCTTCTTATGTTGCATTTTACACAGTAGAAGTAGGTTTCAACAGATGGACTTCTTTAGTTTTCTGACATCTATGGTGTGCCTAATTATGTTTCAAAGGTATAAAACCTGTTGTACTTATTAGAAAGCTTGCCAGCCATCTTCTACAGGTTTTTTGTCTGAGCTGTCACTAAACTTACTTCATACACTAAATAATGCAAGTTATGCCTGAAGCTAAACCTTTCCTGGTCTGTACAGTCGAGGTGATTTTGACCCAAGCCCTTCAGCATTGCCTTCTCCTGATACTGAAGTGAAGCAAACGAACTGACCCATGAAGTCATCTGTTTCCTTTGAGCTCTGCTGTTGTGATTCAGCCCTGTAGAGGCATCATGTTTATAGTTTTTAAACACTGTTTTGGAGGTTGAAGTTCCTGGCCATAGCAGCCCACCTGTGTTTGGAGAGATGTGACAATGCAGTGCAGAGAAGAGGAGACCTCCAGCCCCAGCAAGCTGTCCAAAGACAACTGCTTCACAGTTGTGCTTGCTGTGATCCAAGAAACACAAAAGATCAAACACTTGGCTCATGTTCTCAATGATCTCAGCTATATCTACAGTTTTGACCTGCCTTTAGTGAAGGGGGAATGTGGGTTCCTTAATACCTAGTCCATGGCAGAGGGAAATGTAGTCTGAGTAACTTTCAGTCTATTTCATGGGACTTTGGAATGACCTGATTATAGGTGTGCATAGTAAACAGAAGCTTAGGTATTTTTGAACTGCAGCTGTTCCTTCAGCTTTGCAGTTATGCAGTTACGCTTTCTTGTGCTATATCTACAATAGAGAAAGACTTAAATTTGTATTTTCTGACCAGTCAATGCCTTGTTAGTACCTTAGTTCATTTCTTTTCTTTCTCAAGGACAGTAATATATCTCTTTCAATTATCTTTATTGGGAAGGCAAGCTGCTTTCCTATATTCTTATCTACACCCAAATATTTATCTCAGTTATCAGTGATGTATCAGTAACTTGAACAGTAGGGATCCTGCAGGGCTCCTTCCTTCACATACTCTCCTATCTGCACAAACTTAAGGTTAGTTTATCTATGGAGTAGGAGAGGATGGGGCTGCACTCCGCCCATGCAGCACTGCAACTCCAGGCACACATTTCTTGCCTTACATGCTGTTTGTGGCACGCTGACCTTTCTTTCCTTCCAAGAAGTCAGCTTACAGCCACAAAGCTAATATCCAAAGCCCTCCCAACTTTCCACGGCTCGGAAGCCTGTGTGCTTACTGCCAGGCTGGACTGTCAGCATTGCTGGATTTATCGGTTTGTACTGCTTTGTGTCATGGTGACCTGATTTGAAGAGAGGGTTTGTTTTTAGTTTAGTTCTCTTTTTCCCCTTGGAAAATGAAAAGGAAAAAAAAAGTAATATTTTAGGTATTTTTTTATTTAAAATTTATGTGTTCTTTTTTTAAATGGATGCTATTAAATTATTAGATTGACGTTATTTGCATGCAGAATGGGACTGTAGCTTCTCAGACGCTTGGACAGAAACATGTAGTAAAAGGTGACTGCACAGATATTAATAACTAAGTTAAAATTTAGCTGTCTGTTTACCTTAAAGAGAAAATAAATAATCCTCAGAAAATAGTCCTTCAGTGCTGTTGGAATTAATGCAGCAGTTGCATAACTTCAAGTATGCGAGCAGTGCTGCTCCCTAGATGTATTTTTTTCACTCACATTTAGGAATTTTTTTCCTGGGTTGAGCCCACAATGCTCTGTATGAGGTATTTAAAGCATATAAAGGATATCAAAGAGNAAGAAACACAAAAGATCAAACACTTGGCTCATGTTCTCAATGATCTCAGCTGTATCTACAGTTTTGACCTGCCTTTAGTGAAGGGGGAATGTGGGTTCCTTAATACCTAGTCCATGGCAGAGGGAAATGTAGTCTGAGTAACTTTCAGTCTATTTCATGGGACTTTGGAATGACCTGATTATAGGTGTGCATAGTAAACAGAAGCTTAGGTATTTTTGAACTGCAGCTGTTCCTTCAGCTTTGCAGTTATGCAGTTACGCTTTCTTGTGCTATATCTACAATAGAGAAAGACTTAAATTTGTATTTTCTGACCAGTCAATGCCTTGTTAGTACCTTAGTTCATTTCTTTTCTTTCTCAAGGACAGTAATATATCTCTTTCAATTATCTTTATTGGGAAGGCAAGCTGCTTTCCTATATTCTTATCTACACCCAAATATTTATCTCAGTTATCAGTGATGTATCAGTAACTTGAACAGTAGGGATCCTGCAGGGCTCCTTCCTTCACATACTCTCCTATCTGCACAAACTTAAGGTTAGTTTATCTATGGAGTAGGAGAGGATGGGGCTGCACTCCGCCCATGCAGCACTGCAACTCCAGGCACACATTTCTTGCCTTACATGCTGTTTGTGGCACGCTGACCTTTCTTTCCTTCCAAGAAGTCAGCTTACAGCCACAAAGCTAATATCCAAAGCCCTCCCAACTTTCCACGGCTCGGAAGCCTGTGTGCTTACTGCCAGGCTGGACTGTCAGCATTGCTGGATTTATCGGTTTGTACTGCTTTGTGTCATGGTGACCTGATTTGAAGAGAGGGTTTGTTTTTAGTTTAGTTCTCTTTTTCCCCTTGGAAAATGAAAAGGAAAAAAAAAGTAATATTTTAGGTATTTTTTTATTTAAAATTTATGTGTTTTTTTTTAAATGGATGCTATTAAATTATTAGATTGACGTTATTTGCATGCAGAATGGGACTGTAGCTTCTCAGATGCTTGGACAGAAACATGTAGTAAAAGGTGACTGCACAGATATTAATAACTAAGTTAAAATTTAGCTGTCTGTTTACCTTAAAGAGAAAATAAATAATCCTCAGAAAATAGTCCTTCAGTGCTGTTGGAATTAATGCAGCAGTTGCATAACTTCAAGTATGCGAGCAGTGCTGCTCCCTAGATGTATTTTTTTCACTCACATTTAGGAATTTTTTTCCTGGGTTGAGCCCACAATGCTCTGTATGAGGTATTTAAAGCATATAAAGGATATCAAAGAGTGGTGAGCTTTCATTTAATTCTAGTATATCCTTTAAAGCTGGCAACATTTCAGTTTCTTGCCAGTGTGGGGTGGACTCTATAAAAATACCATCACAGGTCTTTTAGCCATAAATCATGTTTTTCTGACTATGAAAACTAAGTGACCTTTTCATCTCTTCAGGTACAATAGTTCCACCAGTTTAGCATTCAGGCATGTCAGTGAGGAAGTTCTCACAGTGTCATTTAAATAGTTTCACTCTGTTGCATTTTCCCACACTCAATTTAAATACTCACGCAGCCAGTTTATTACTAAAATCTCTTTTTGTTGTGTTCAGGAAAACAGAAATATATCATTGTCAGGAATTCAAAATACCACATCAGTGAGCTTCACAGCTGCATACCTTCAAACAAGAGGCTAAATTGGATGAAAAGCATCTAGTGAGCACAATAAGCATCTTTGACATTGTCAGAAATAACTGGGCAGACCAGTATAGAGACCTTTGTGTTTTACAGGTGAAATTTATATGAACATCACCATAAGTTTTCATTCCATCTTGGATGTATAATTTTCACATATGCCTATTTTTCATATATTAGGTACGAATAGAGCAATGCTTTTACACTTCATACCCTGTATTGTTGTTTTACGTCCAGTCTGAGACTTTGATCTGCAATATCTGCAGTTGAGAATAATGTTCTCATCATGGCACTGCTCAAAGAAACTGATTTATTCTGGCAGGCCTGTTTTGGCTATATGGAGCTTGAGTAAGAAAAGCACCAAACCAACATTTGCATGACATTATGCATCCAGAAAGATGTGTAAGTGGCCTTACTGAGAGTACTTGAAAAAGAAACACCCAGCAACCTGCAATCACTATGCAGTTTTAAAAGTAAATTTCATTCCAAAGGAATATACAATTACATATTGCCTGAGTAAGGCTAATTTTATACTAAAATTAAAAGGATCTCTAATTCATTTCCAAAAAAAAGGAAGCTCCAAGGAGTCTCACATGATCTTTGAAAAACATAAATCCACGTATTTTATAAATTTCCCCAAATGGGCACATCTATTCTAAAGACAGTTAATTACAGCTATTGCCAACTTATCTCATAGGAAAGGTAGAACAAATGCTGTGAATAACTGTTTCACACAGGACTTTTTCTGACAGTATATGTCCTTTGTATAAATGCATTTATAAAAATAGCATCATAATTCACTTTATGCATCATCACAAATCAAACCCAGTTTGAGTGGAGTGAGTTTTCTTGTGCACCTCAGAGAAAGGAAGGGTTGCAACTTCGATGTTGAGGGAAGGAACTGAAATGTTGGGCTAGCAGGTGGCAGATTGTTACATGTCAGAATCTCAGACAAAGGTGCCTGTAGTGCAATTAATATGTTCTCAAACATTTCCCCCGATCGCAGCAACATTTGTAACAGTAAAACATGGATTTTTGCTGGCCCACATAAGCATGTTGTATTATAGACAAAGTATAACACACTTGACAAAAATTATACACTGAGGACAGACCCCCAGCCTGACTGTGGCTCATTACACACGATGAATGAGACTGTCATCACTGCACATCAAGGGTTGGTCAGCTGAGAATGACAAGGGTTTTCACTTAAATATTTAGAAGTTTTTGTATCCCAAAGCTCAGCTTACAATACAGTCACACTGTGAGCTTGCCAGTTCATTTCTTACTATAATTTTGTACAATCACACCCCCAGTTGTTGTTAGATGCAGTTCATAGTGGTGGCTACAGCCAGCTTAGATTTTATTGGGATCCAGAAACTGCTCCCCTTTCTCAAGCTTCAAAATACAGATCATGTGTCTGTTTGGCTGCCCACAACCAAAAGGTTGCACAAATCTGACATTAAAATCAAACGGTCTGAAATTCTGAAAACTACTTCATGAAGACTTTCACTTAAAGTAGCCTTAAAACCTTCCCTGAAGACAGCCATTAATTTTAAGAAAAACTAACTAGAGAAAAGCACAACCTAAGGCTGGGCAGCCTTGCAATTCATGATTTATTGAAGTTTCTGAATTTCACACAACCTCTAAACCACAGTTACCATATTTGTAGAACATTTATTCTCCCCTCCTTCCTATGCCTTCAACACACTGTCTTTCCCAATGAGTTACTTGGATGTGTAATGCATTAACATTTTGTAGAGTCTTTGTAATCCTCAATGGAAAAAATCTGTAGAAAGCCAAACAATCCTTAACTTTGAGACACGTTTGGACAGATGTTTGTATTTCTCTGTATTTAAAATTCAGGATCATGCTGGATATAATTTACAATTTGTTGCTATTGTTTTTATTTTTTGAAAAAAAAAAAGAGACTAATAAGATTTCTGTATTATCCTCTTGTGAAGAGAAGCCTTCATCTATATATTTGTACATCTGAAATAATAGCTTTCAAGTATTTTTGTAAAAGTGTTGTCTAGCTGTGTTGTGTTATGTCCAATAAACTGGGGATGTGCTTACTTTGTAGTAGTATGACAAGTATTTAACTCTTCAGTTACCAGTAGATGTAAAAAATCCAGTAGATTGACTAGGAAGTAAAGCCACAGAATGGCTCTGTGCTGTAATTGGACATGGATCTGCAGTTGCCAGGGCCAGGTTAGTGGAGCCACTTTGTGCTTGAAGTCCTACGGAGCAGCAGCCGATTTCAGTGGGGTTACTTTGGCAGCTCCAGGTTAGAGACAACACACATGGATTGTTGAATTTAAACCTGTATGGCTGGGGGGGAAAAGGGCGATGTGGAATTAATTTTGTTTCAATTCAAACCCTCTACAAGACTCAAGGAACAGGAGAAAATAAAATTATTTATTTATTTTCTTACGTGGAAGGTAGTGACTTTAATAAAAACTGCAGCTGTCAAACTGCTAGTGTATAAAAACAAGTTGCAATGCAGTCCTGATCTTCTGGCATAAATACATACAAAGCAAGTTTTATTTAGTTGATGAGGTGGTGTTAGGTAATAGGCTGGACTTGATGATCTCAAAGGTCTTTTCCAACCTAGTTAATTTTGTGTGATTCTGTGAAAATTCTGCCCTGCCATGGGCAGGGCAGTAGGTGCACGCACAGCAGCACTAGCAACAGGTGTTGACATGGGAGCAGAGGTGGTGGCACTGTGGGACCAGAGGTGGTGGCATGGCGCTGCTGGTCCAGATCAGAAAAAATACACTTGAGCAGAGACACAACTAGCACAGCAACCAACACATTAGATAATAATTTATTTATATGTATTTAATAGTCAGGTGTTCAGAGTAAATTGTTCCTAGGCTTTGCAGGAGCAGTGCCTGGTCTCACTACCATGTCCACACCAAGAACTGGAACTCTCCCCTGCCAAAATTGGTCTCTGCCAGAACTGCCTCCTGAGGTGCAAGAGGCAGCACACTACAGGATGCCATCCATTCACCCTGCAATCTCCAGTCATGGGGGAGAAGATGCTTTCCTTGTTGGTGGTCATTGACTTTCCTTGGCTGTACCAACAGGGCACATCATCTCTGGCTTTTGAGAAGCCGCAGTGCTCAGGTGATCCTTTCTTCATCCCTAATATGTCCCACTTCTGACCTTGCTGTCTTCTAACAAGTCCCCCAAGGAGGGGAACTTGCACCTGGTGAGGGACACGGGTGCTAGGCAGAATGGCTGGGAAATGCAATGTGTCCTCCATCAACATGAGAGACCACCCCTCTCCCTATTCTAAGGAAGCACTGGCAAGTCAGTTCTGGACTGCTGGTTTGGATGTCATCCCTTTCTAAGGATTGCTGGAATGTTAGTGTGTCCTCAGAGAACCATTAGTCATGCTAACAATGTCAATACTTGTGGACATTATTTCCACATAATACAGACCATCTTGAAAGTGATGTTTCAGTTTCATTTCTCACTATCCTTGTTACTGTGAATTGATCTCTTGGGTGTTATCAGTATTCTATATGCACATCATGAACAGTTTGATAGGGCTGGGATTTGCCACACAGATGATTTTTTCCCAAATTAATTTAATATTAAAAATTCCATGCAGTATAAATCCACAGGGGAAGGCATTTAGTCAGTACAAAAATACATGAATTACTTTAAAGTGGAAGTTCTATTAGCAGCTGGCACACAGAAGAAAATCATCTTAAAGTCTTTGAGATACTTTGAGACACCTGAACTACAAGGTGTCAAAGTTTAAGACTGTGGTCTTACTTAAATATGCATATTGAACACACGTGCAGTGCTACCTTTTATTTAGTCCCAAATTATTTATTTACACAATGATGTTCCCCTGGATTGAGTGGACTGACTTTGTATATATATGTGCTCTGTCTCAGTTCAGTCTCAATGCATACGTCTTTTGCTCAAAAAGTTTGTGGTTTTGTCCTTTTTAAGAGACATGGTAATGGAAGGGTATATGGAATAAAATAATGTTACTGATTATTTGACATAAGGTGTTTAAGCCTTTGAGGTAGGAGTTTTTGCTTTAACCTTTAGTGAATAACAGCCTGCCTAAATGAGATTGGTTTTTTATTGTGATGTCTCAGACTCCATAATGATACAGATACCATCGAACCTGACTCATCTCTGCACAGCGTAGGTGGACTTTCACCTAAACATACTAATGAGTTCAGGCAATAATCACCAGCTACTCACAGGGAAGACAGGGCTGCTACTTTGTGATTATCTAAATGAAAGATATAAGTGGTGTCAGAGATCCTGCCATGCAGGAATTCAGATTAAACCATCATTTGCTTTTGTATGTGTAAGCAATGAAGATGCTGCAGCACTGGAGAAGGCACCAAACTGAGTTAAGTGTGAGGTGATGATATGAGGAGGTCCACTGTCATAAATCACCCCTGTGATGCATTGGGCTTGGTGTTACCGCTGTTCTGCTCCAATGTTCCTGCAGGGAAGGATGACCCAAACAAATGCCTTGGAAACTGAAAAGTTGAAGAGATGTGTTTGCTCCTGCTGGCTTCAGGAGAGAAGTTGCTTGTGAGAGATGCACACAAATAACACCATGATAAACACTCTTGATCTTCCCTCTGGATAAAACCTATCCAGCCAAGCTAATTGTGTTAGCTAAAAAGCCACAATATTCTAATGAGTTTCTCATGCTGATATGCTTGTAGACATCTGGACATTTGTCTTCCCAGTTCATTTAGTCAGAAAGTATTTCAAGGGATCATTTAGAAAAAGAAGAGAAAAAAATTAAGGAAAGAATTTGGCAAGGGCAGAACCTGAACCTCTTTGTAGAACTTGGTTCTGTGTCACTCTGAAAGTAAAATTAATTGTGCAGGTTTGTTTTGCATTTTCTGAACTTCAGGAGGATGGGGAGGGCAGAGAGAAGGATGTACGTGGAAACGAAACTGTTACAAATGACAGCTGGAAGCTGGGCGAAACACTGCTATGGCATTCACTGCAGGTTTCTCAAGGAAGGTCTGGGGAGATGGACACTGTGTCGAATAACCATTTTTCCTATCCAAGGTGGGCAATTTGTCATAATTACAGAAAAGAAATAGCACTTTACAGGACAAATATAAACATCCCTCAATCAAGAGCAGGAAATAAAAAACTTCAAATGACCATTTAAGCCGGGGTTTTATGTAATGATATGTTTTCATCACTGCTGCCCAGCACAATTCGTTTGCAACTGAATGCCTCTGAGGTCTTCTGCTATCTATCTTCTTTCTCCAGATGTCCCTGGAGGGTGCCACCATGCCTCCCCAGGGTGTTGGGTTGTTTGTTTGTTTGTGTAGATTTTCCCTGCTTGTTTTGTTGTCATTCAGGCCTCACAGTTGTCACTGCTTCCACAGGCTCTGTTTCCAATGCTTTGTGCTCAGCTTCCCAGTTCAGGTGCGCTGAAACCCTAATCTTTTTTATCTTCGTGTGAGGCCCTTGAACACAGCATGTTTTATTCTGGGAACAAGTTGTATCCTGTACACCAGTAATTTATTTGGAGGAACACTCTATAGATTGGTCGAGCTCAGGTTTCTTTCTTCCGCCCAGGTTTGGGAATTGTCCTCTGAAAAGTTTCTCATGGGGCTTCCCAGCACGCAGCTGTCTCACCTGCTTATGGACTATGCTGATGTTTCTCCAGTGATACCAGGAGCATATTGTCATGTCTGGACTATAGAGTCCCTAAATGCGTTTGGTTGGAGCCTGTGGCTCCTGCTCAGAGCTCTGCTGCACTGTCACGTTGCATGCCCTCAGTACCCCCATCCCACCCCAAGCCCACTAAAGGCTGACTCCTCATCCCTCACCTGCTGGTGGGGATGGATCTTGTGGCTGCTGTAGCCAAAGCATGGCATTTCCAACCTCATTTTGAAAATACCCCAAATACAGATGTGCTGCATGTTTCCTTTGAATGCAGTTTTTTTGTAAGAATACAAAAGCAATGGCCATCAACAAAGCTAAATTGCTGATATTTTTCATTCAGATGGGACTCTAATCCCTTTTAAGGGCACCCGAGAGCCATTAACAGTAATTTTGAATAAAATACACCTGTGCTGGGTTTAACTAATCACTTGTTCAATTATACTGGCAGGAAGATGTATTCCAATTACCAAAGTACTTTCAAGTGAATTAAGACTCCTTTCTGTACTGGCTGCAGAGGTCACTCAATGTTCCCATGAATCCCTGCATGTTTACATTAAAAAAGCACACCATGATCTTTGGCAAAGGCACTTGCTCTAGGTTAGTTCAGCTTTTGAGCTTGTTGCCATAAATACAATAGAAAAGCAGCCAACCGTTGCACAAGAAGCCAAGAATATCTTTCAATACTTTGTTTCCATATCAGCAATTAATCCAAATGACACGGGAAAAGTTTTACCAATGTGAAATAAAATTTTAATGGTTGAAAGTGCAAATACCATATTAACCATGTTTAATAAGCACAGTGTTTGTAAAAAGGAAAGACAGGTCAGTTTTGGAGGAATGGATCATGCCGAACTAACAAGAATATATTCCAAACTGAAACCTGAACTGACCTTGCCACTTGCTCAGTTTATGCTATTTTCTTGGATCACTGAAGTTTCAACTCTTTAGGCAGGCAGCTGTGGCCTGCCTGGCTCATGTCTGTACCACAGCTATTCTACACAACACTTTCTCAATAGTTGACATTGAAGGTTTATCAATAATAAAACTGTGAAAATCCATTTTTCCAAACACATGAGAATCATGGCCTGTAAGATGCTTTTGTACTTAATGTGGATTCAGTCCTTCTGGTAAGAAACATAGGTGTCTGATCCCTTGAGAGTTTTCATTTGGGTGTTAAGATGAAGTGCTGTGTTGGTTTAACATCAGTTTGTCTTTTAACATTTAAATGCTCACTGAAATGTCAAAATATAGCAAGCCAGAACATTTGTTTCCCAGAAATAGAGAAAAAACTTATTCACTGATGCTAAGTAAAATGGGACACTGGGAAAAGAAGCGATGACATCTATTTTAGAGCTTAGTCTAGACCCCAGACTAGAGTGTGTTCACTCCTGCAGATCAGATCTAAAGCCAAGGAGCCTGCATATCCAGGAGAAAGGGCAGAAAACTCTAATAGAAAACCCAACCATTTTATTTTTAGCATAAAATCAGTGATGAACTATCATTTTCTATGAACTATCAAAATGCAGATATTCTCCCTTTCCTCTTGTGCCTACTTGCTGTGCAGAGCTGGGTACCCTTGGCAGCTCCTACCATAACTTCTTTCCCAGTTCTCAGCAGGAGCGGAAGGGAATCCAGCCACAAGTGGTGGCTCTAGACGGAGCTGTCACAGTGCGGCTGACACAGGTACAGCCACAGGCCCAACCTGCCAGGCACCAGAGAGCAGCAGAGCAGGGCAGGAGTCTCTAGGCCCCCCCCCACATCTGCTCCTGAACTTACCTGCTTTCTGAAAGTCCCTGTGGTGCTGGGAAGTGTTGCAGGGAATGAGTGGTGACAGGGCCCATCACACATGTTTCCTCTGAGTGACAGCTTATTATAGTGTAATTGTTACACACCCTACACCTCAGGTGCAGTTCTGTACACTTTAGGTAGGGGCACTAAATTTCAGCTCAGCTCTAACCCCTTGTTGCAGTCCCTCTCCTTCTCAGGCTTTTCCAGCAGGACTAATACAGCCAGAAGTGGATTCACCAGCCCGACTGCATCCCTCTGTCCCAAGGGGAACTATGACTTCTCTCTGGCCCCATCCTGCCCGGGACACTAGAACTTCAGCAAGGTGCAGGTCATGTTTGGTGACCACAGGCTGCACGTGACTTTTTGATTCCTGCAAATAGACTCATCTCTCAAATCCTCAAGCAGGGAGAGCTGTGAAATACATGCTTCATTCAGGAGCAGTTGTTAGAAAGCAATGGAAGGGAAAGACTGTTTCTCCATCTGGTCCCTGTTGCTTTTCTTTTCCAACTATCTCATTTTTATTCATGGCCTCAGTCTTGATGTTTTTTTTCCGGATATCTCTGATGTCCCCTGAGCAAGGCTGTGGGCACAGTGCCTGTGCAGCGGCAGTCGGCCCTCAGCCTCCTCCCAGGAGGCAGCCAGGGAGGCTCTGGCCAGACCATGGGCTGCCAGGCAGGAGCCAGCTGTGGCTGCGGGAGCAGGACCATCATCCCTGGGTCTCCTGCAGCAGTTCTCTGCACTATTCAGTGCACAGGGAACTAGTTCATCAGCTCACTGGTTTGATCTTTCTTGTTTGAGAAACACACTTTTTTAAAGTCAATATCGTAAAAAACCTGATAGTTTCAGGGATTTAAGTCTCCCAGGTTTCTGTCCTTTCAGAGAAAAGGCAAGGCAGGCCACCTTGCACTCCCTTTGCCTTGGGCACAGCTGTAACTCCCTTCTGAGGCCTGGAAAAGCTGCAGGTTCCTGAGGCAAAAAGCCTTGGAGAAATGCTGGAGAAGGAATGCAAGGAAACTTGCAGAGGCCACTGCACTCACATTACTTCCCTGCACCTGGCAGTGCTGTTGGAATGGAGCCACTAAACCCCCCTTCCTTGAGCTTGCCCACCTGCTGATTTTCAGAGGCCAAGACCTCACCACTGATGTTTTGACATACCAGGGCTGTGCTTCTTGATACCTAATCAAAAAGCTGTCATTTTCTTTTCCTCAAAAGCCATATTTTTGGAGACTTCCACATGATCAGGACAGTGGATGATGTACTATTGTTGGATTCATATGCCCATTGTTCAATGTTAGGAACGATGTCCTCTGTGTAAAGCATCCTTATAGGTGAAATGTTACTCTAAAATGCAGATATGGATAGAAGTAGAACCAAAGTGTTATTACTTGGAAAAAAGAAAAGGCTGAACCAGAGCCAAAAATTAAAAACAATAAAGAAACCACTTTGTGTAGAAAGCATTTTTATTTTGAAAAACATTTTTTCAAATTTTTGAAATACAGTGTAAAGTACAACATAGAATTATGTCTGCAAGTCAGTTTATGCATGTCATGCTAGTTATTTACATGTAGATATATACAGAGTGCAGATAATTATTGAAACCACACTACAAAATAAACAGAGAGTTCAATAAGATAATTTAGTAGGACTTTATTAAATATATATAGTTATTGATTGTATATACTTTCCTATTAAAATACCATATAGTATCTAACGTAATCCCTATAAACTCTAATACCTCCAAAATTGTCATAAATATGATTGAAAATTGAAACTATCCATGTGCCCTACTCAGCTGCTTTGCCCTTTGCTCCAACAGAAACTCTTGCAGAGATAATGGTGCTATCTTTAGTGCCAGAACTTTGATGACAATTCCCAATAAAACACTTGCAGAAAGCTCACATGCAAAGTATCTTTCCGTTGAGGCATCCGAGGGTTGAAGCACCATGCTCTATACTTCAAATAACAAGGATAACCCAATGGCTTTTTAAATATTGACACACAGAGGACAACTAAAAAAACTCTGTGATCCTCAGTGACTGAATTAGTAGCTGTCCCGATACCAAGCACCTTTATTAAAACAGAACAAAGCAAACTCTCAAAGCCCATGCAAAATCTTAACCAAGACAAAGAGACTTCCCTGGGTGTACAGGTACAGCCTGATTGACAATCTGACTTTAGCATGAGCAGGATCTGGAAGGGCTGTGGCAACAGCAGCTGTCAGGGCTCTTTGACCAGGAAGAGAGAGACTAATGTTGCCTACAGTTTGATCTCTGGTCACTGAGTGATTCATACAGGGCACTCTGCTGAAAGAAAAGACAATGCCAAGCTGTATCACAGATTATCCCATTAACAGAATATTCCATCTCCTTTCTGGGGGCTTCTGGCCAGCAAACCCTCACTATAAATTGTCTTTGACTTCACTAGAGCTTTGAGAGTTTCCATCAGTGAAGATCCACCCCAGTTTGGAGGACGTGCTTCCCTACTGGGATTTCTCTTCTTGCTGCTCAGTCCAAAATTGCACAAACTTCTGCCTTAGGAAAGGGATTATGAAGAACAATGTGCTTTTTAGTTTCATTATTTATTTTGCTGCAATCTTATTAAGTAAAAAATAGGCCAGAGGAGAAAAGTTAAAAAAAAAAACAAACCAATTACTGTCATAGAGTGCTTTTTTTTGGTCACTGTATTGTCGTTCTGAACTGCAGAATTTTGCAACTTTTCCTTTACTAACATGTCTTTCCTAAAGGCACACTATAATTCAATTCAAATTCAATAACAGCCAAAAAACAGAGATTAGCACCAGAAAATATATAAAAGGAAAATAAGTTACTATTACTATCATAGAATAGCACTGGTCACCAAATCTGTGTATCTTTTTTCCAGAAATAATTGTACAATGAACATTATAGATTAGTTAGGGACATAAGTGATAGCTATGATTTAATTTAAGAGTTTTGTTACATATAACTCTAAATGCCAAAATATGGCAAGGACATTTTAATACTGAACTCACAGGAATTACACACAAAAATTTAATCTTTATCATCATTAATAAAAATTGTGAATATAAAATATTAATATACTTTACATATTTATCATACAATATATCAATCCTTCACACTATTAGTTTGATTCATGTTGTGTTGCAACATGTATCAAAAAGTTTAACAAGAAAAAAACATGGCTAATTATATGTTGTGGGTACAGACATTACTTCCACAAAGACAAACAGCAATCACAATGTGTCATCCACTTTGAGCTCTACAGTCATATTTGGAAAGAACCCTACTGCATCCTTTTAGGAATAATAATAATAATTATTAAAAAAAAAATCTGAAACCTTTGCTTGTAGAGTGACTCTGACTTTCATAAACATTAAATCAAGACTATGAACTAATTTAGTTCAGATTGTCTAATTTTCTGGTAAAGCACTATCAAGATATTATATCTTCATTTAAATGTTATATGGATTTCTGATTCTTTGCTATTATCAGAAAGGAGTTGTGGTCAGGCCTGAGAGTAACATAATTAGAAAAGCTTTAGTGCTGCCCTCTTCCCCATTTCAGTTTTGCACCCCTGGTTACTTGGCTTTCTGGTTCGCTGTACAGCTTCTTGCAGACATAAACACCCTTTGGAAAGTCAGGGAAGAGCTGGGGTGTCTACAGCCCAGCAGTGAGATTATACAGAGAGTGCTACTAACGTGCCACAGAGAAGAGTAAAAGAAAAACTACATAAGATTTCGAAAAATGAAAACCCCTACTGCTGGAGAGTGAGTGGTTAACTGTAAGGAAGAACATTTCCTTTTACAGATGGAAATGCCATTTTAAAGCTAAAGCCTTAAAAATTATTTATGGCTAGTTCAGAAGAAAGGTCTGAAAAAGCTGCAGTCTTATAGAGGAAAATACAGATTTGTTTGTGAGCAGCACATGAATGGAATCCAGTTTCTTATGAAGTTATCTTCTGCAATCCAACTCTGTGTTTAATGTGAGATGAATGCACAGGAACAGATGAAACACTTCTCCACAGGGATTCCTCCAGTTCTTTCTGCAACCTTTCCCTCAGCACTTACAGGCTCTTACTTAATATGTAACTGAACTTGTCATCTTTAATGAACTTGTCATCTTTGAGTCTTCTAGCTTGCACCCATATAAATTGGCTTCAAAACAATAATATTGGCGAGTTGTGAGACATGTACAGGGGATGTGAAATTACCTAAGCTCAGGGTTTTTTTCTGCTTATTTTTAAATGAGGCTAGAACAAAGCAAGCAAGAGCTAACATTTTCTATTTCGCCATTCCTGAAGATTTCACAATTAAAGAGGTATGAGGGGTCATCAAAGGATGTTCAATACAGGTTTGCCACTGACTCCCTGCAATAGACAAAAGTTGGTATTTTTTTCCCCAGACCACTGCATTTCTCTGTCTGCATGAGACATGCTGAGCCTCCAGCCTCTGCTCAGAGCTCTGCTTCCCTTTCTGCTCTTTTTTGCCTGCAGCAGCACTTCTGGTAAGATCACCAGAGGTAAGCCTTTTGACAGCCTGCAGTTTTTCAGTTATGAAATACAGCAAAAACACAACCAAAACCATGTTGATCTTCTCACAGCAATGGCAGTTCCAGGCATAGCTTACACTAAGAAAATTTGCTTGCCTTAAAATGAAGAAAGACTCAATTGCATGAGAAAAGACCTTCACTTCCTTTCAGATCTGCTCTGGGCAAGTAAGATAAGCACACATGTATCTGCCTTCACTGCCAGGGACATCTTCATCACAAGGCACTGGGCACAGTCTGGACTTAAAATGTAGTGAAACCTGGTTTGGGACTTAATGAAACTGTTTGGGGTGAAGAAAGAACCCAGGTCACTCAGTCACTAATTCAAGTGGTCTCTCCTCAACTGCCTGCAGTCAGTCTTGCCCAGGTTCCACCTCTGAAAAGCTAGACCGTTTTTGGAAGGATGCTCTTTCAGCCTCTCTCCTTCCCTGATCACCACTTGATACTGAATTAATGAGGACAAGGATCATGCAGGTTCCTGCAGCCTGAATTCCAACAATTGCTCTGAAGAGATTATGCACTACATACAAGTTAAGAATGCTTTGATGTGCTTCTTTATGTATACAACAAATCTTATTTTCCAATTTAAACAAGAAAAAGGCTAGGGAAAGAAAAAAGAAGCAGTTAAAAAATTACTGGTGTTTTTATTCCTAACAGAGGTTCTTAAACTTTCTGGGAGTAACATACAAGTTAGAAATCAACAGAAGATTTGTATGCTGATTTCTGCTACTGAATAGAGAACTAAACCTAGATAGGTCTGTAGCGGTAAGACTAGATAGTTTTATGAAACAGTGAATTCCTTTGGAAGTGCTAATGTTGAAAAAATACTAATATAAAGGTTAAATATCTTGGTTTTCAATCAGGCATGGTAAGTAGCCAAGCAAGCAGAGCATGTTTTCCCTCAAGGTGTACAAGAAAGATGCTCAGATTGAGAAAGCTTAATGTTTCTTTGACATAGTTGTTTTTTTTTTTTTTCTTTTCAGTCCTACCAAAAAAAATCAATTGGTTTTTAAAACATTTTTAAAAAGAAGGATTTTTTTATCCTGTGGGANTATCCTGTGGAAGGAGAGAAATCTTTGTCAAATATTTTAGCAGAAGTCAGGAGAAATAATACTAAATACTTTTATTGCTACACGGAGCTTTCAGCATTCATAGCTTATAGAACTGGCTAGTTCACAGGCCATTTATCTTACTTGCAATGGAAAAAATTGGGAAAAGAATCAGTAACAATTTATCTCAGGTTTCAAAACATTCTGCTGTTTTTCACTGCTCACTTCACATGACTACCAATCAGTCCAGATTCAGCATCTCCTTTTTTTCTACAGATGTTGTTCTGGGATACACTGAGAATATCTTCCAGATGATGGGTATCATTGAAACAGAAGTTGACAATATTATCTATACTGATACAGAAAGAAGGAAACAAATCTAAGAAGTATTTGAATGAAGTTCATTAAACATATCACATTTTGAATGAGCACTTACTGCTCAGGCAGTGTATAAACTGATATTATCAGTTGCATAAATTCTATACCATATTGTAATCTCAATG
>WEIV01005733.1:47883-60106 GCA_013390005.1 Calyptomena viridis | reverse complement strand
TTTCTAAAAAAATGATCATACAGTCAATATTTTATAAGAAATACACATCTGAAAGAATTTTAAAAAGTGATATGCTTGTTCATAATTCAGAAAAAGAAACTTTACATTTCTACTTCCAGCAAAGTTTATGCTTAATTGTCTTTTCTTTCTTTTCCTTCATGGAAAAAAAATTGTGATTGGTAATTTAAAGCTTCACAGCCCAAGTTTTAGCAAGGAACTCAGGCTTATTTATTTATTTATTTAGCCAACTTAATCAAACTTGCTGACCTTCATACACTACACATCACAATTTTGCACTGTTCATAGGAAGAACCTAATTGTTCTTTAAGTCCAGAAATAAGGGGAATGCAACATATTGTGTAGGATCCAAACCAGTATACGTCACATTTTTAGCTATATAATCTGCTTCAGCAACTTTTGTCATTTTTTCACTCAAAGTAGTCAGCGTCAGAGAAATGAAAACATTTCCAAACCACAAGGGTAGAGAAAAAAAAAACCACAACACTATTAAAATTATCTTACATTAAATTTACCATGTAGCTTACTTTGGAAAAGGTAAATATTAGCCTTTCTCTTGGTCTCTAACATCTTCCTGGTGGAAAACACACTGCTTTGGGCTTCATCTGCTAAACTTCTTCTGATGCCAGGTAAGTGTGAATATCTTATTTCTTTATCAAAATATTTCAGAAGTTTTTGTGTGTATAAGCTTCATTGATTATTAGTTTTGTGACAAATCCTTGGAGAATACAGGATTGCTTATGGGAAAACTTCTGATTTTGAAAGGGAAGAATTTGTGCAAACATAAGTTTCTGTTTTGAAGAGAAAAGAATCATCATTTTCCTATCATAATTTCAGCAAATCATTGATGTTAAGAAATTCTGGGTAGACTGTATATGTTTTTTTCAGTGAACAGATACTACTGTAACATTTGGAGATGATAGTTTGCACTGGGAGAGCAATCATGAGAAATTCCTCTGTAATGATGTATGTCACCACTTCTCACTTAATCAATAGAATTTATCATTAAATACACTGATTCAGCACAGTTATGCTTCAGAGCAAATAAACAGTCCCATTAACTTCAGTAGCTGTGGATGACAAAATTGTTCAAAACAAGGCAGCTATTAATAGTAGTAGTATGCAAATCTCATGCTCACAGAAGAAGGACTAAAGACTCAACTCAGCAGGTGTCATGCAAACAGAGGGGGTTATCCCAGTCCTGTGTGAAGCAAGAGGTTTCTCAAGGCAATTCCAGTTGCATATTAGTGAATAAACTGCTCACTTTTCTTGAGCACCCAACTATGCAGCAAGTTGTTGCAGTTGGGACGGCCAGAGCGACATTAATCATGCGTGTGCTGTGTGTTCAGGGGTGCCGAATATGTAACAATTTATTGTTTACAGAATAGATATTTATACACATCGGAAGGTTTGCATATTCTAACATAATTGGTAGAGAGTTATCTAGCTACTTCACCATTGGCTAAAGGTACAACACTTACTACCCTGTTCATCTCAGCTGCCTTTTCTCTCTCCAGGCATGCAGAATTGCATGCCTACCTGTGACAGCAAGTGCCCTCTTTTTCATTTCTCATCTCTGGCTTTGGGCCCTGGACTTGGTCTGGGCCACGTTTCTGCTCCTCACACAGCTCTGAATTTGATCTTGGTTCTCATTGCTCTTTTTCAGCATCAACTTAGTAACCAGTGGGAAGTAGTGAGCAAATTCCTTCTTGATTTGCTTCTGCACACAGCTTTTACTTTTTTTTATTGAACTGCCTTTGTCTGAGTCCATAAGATCTTCCATTTTATTTTCTCCTCCTATCCTGTTTAGGAAGAGGACTGAGAGAGCTGGATGGGGGACTGGCAAACCAGCAAAAATCAACCCATCACATCAACCTACAACAGTCTTGAGAACATCAGAATGTCTTTTAAACTATGAAAGGGGTTGAAATTCCTCAATGTTTGTCAGTAAGACATTTTTAATGTTTGACATTGGACATGAAAACTGCCTGAATCCCATTGTTTAGTTATCCTATGCATAAATATTACATTAGACTACAAGATTTCCACAGTCTCCCCTGATGGAGCCTGAGCTGGTGGGAGCTCCTGTGGAATGGCTGCCAGACCCACAATTCCATGAAAGCTAAGGAGGCACTTTTTTTCTAGTAAACTCATGGCTAAAAAAGCAATAAACTTTATTTGGTATGCCAGGTAGCAGGAAGTTCTACCCAAGTCTTTTTTTATTCAGAGCTGCTTGGGGGAAAATCCAAGAAAGTCCCTTCCTGTCTCAAGAGATCACTAATCCATTTTCTTTAAATAATACAAAGTTTACTGGCCTGCAGAGATGGGAAGTGTGGTTGTTTCTGAAGGCTAACATTTTTTATTTTTTTTTCAAAATAAGAACCTTTTGGTTAATATTTCTTTTTCTCAGGAATAAGTAATTTTTTATAAGGGTTACACTCATCATCATGATTTATTTTATTTTATTTTGAGCAAAATGCTCAAAAGCAGAACATATTCTTGATTGATTTGGCAGAGTTTATGAACTTACTAAGGAATACCGATTCACCAAATATCTGAAAGAGGCATAAGTTAAGAGTGCAATGTCAAAAATATAGATAGACAATACCTTATCATGACAAGTGAGTTCATTAGCACAGGGTTGTTTTTCCTAGCTAGATTATTATAATGTAAAGAACTGTATGTATCCATGTATTTTAATGATATTGCAAACTCAATAGGTAAAATCTTATTTCCATACTTCTGCTATGCATTGTAGGAATTTCTGAATGTGAAACTGCTTGTATAAAATGTGACGAAAAGTAAGGAAAGGTATAGCACTATGAAATCCATGGTGTTCTTTTTTATGCTTATCATACTGTGACATATCTAGCTAAAGAATTTCTGGTGGTTTTCTTACTTTTATGTATTCTAATCTGAAACGCTATCAGTTTTCTTTATGTTCTGTGGACATACAGGTGAAGAATGAAGTGAAAAATTCAGATGGAGGCATAAAACAAAAAAGACTATTTTTTAGCGTGTTACAAACAATGAAAAATATCCTTTCAGGTCACAGACTGTGTGAGTAAGAATAATAAAGTTAATTTTCCTGATTCAAAGTTTGAATGTTACTGACAAATGTTGAGATTTAAGGTCCTTTTTGTAGGGGAGAGGAAGCTGGTATTTCACTGACAAACCACTTCTTACATTGGTAAGAGTTTCCTTACATCTAACATGAAAAATATACATTTTGCCATATTGCTAGAAATATTATCCTATTGGACAGATTCAACACATACTAAAATATCATTTGAAAAAACTATGACCACAGAACACTCCACAAGTTGGTTGTTTATTTATCCAGATATTTTACTCTGCTTTCACAGAGCAGCTGAAGATCTTTATCTTCATTTTACAGAGGTAAAGAAATAATTTTAGAACTTTGTATGATAATATTTTTGCCAATGTGGATGTCAATGTTTAAGATATTGGGTTTTAAGACTTTACTTCTTCCTCTTCTGCCATGAAGGTTTAAAACACCTCTGCCAGGATTAGATACCAATGAACAGATTTTCTGACAAAAAAAAACCCAAACAAACACCTGCTGTCACTGTTGTGATCTTCTCATTTTCTCTCTCTCGATACATGCAGACATTCATTCAAAATATACAACGTGATTTCTAACACTCATTTTTTCATATGTACCTGAGTCATAGATGATTATTAAGGAAAGCTCCAGATCTGGAATAAAAAAGTTAATTGCAGAGCACCTATGTGGGTTAGGGTAGAAGTAGAGGGCAAGGAGGATGAGAGTATAAATCAACACAGGCAGGGTTTGATTTAGTTTACAGTTTTGTGCTTAAAGGAATAGGAATGTGAGGTTTCAGTTAACATATATCATTTATCATACACTGTCAAATGATTCCTTTTGATAGAGTTTAAACCTATCCAGCCTTTCTATCAAAGATAGCTGTCCCCACTGACACTACCGTGTGTGGAAACTAATCATGTAGGCTTGTGTTAAATCTGCTCCAAATTGCTTAATGCATCTGAAATGTATGTTTGTAAGTGTTTATACATGTATACTGACAGAATTACAAATGGCATCATATCAAACTCCAATTAAATCCTGCTTCAGTAACCTATGTTTCTTAAAACTATTGAAGTTTTAAGAAACTGTTCAGGAAGCATGGACCGCCTCCTACACCTTTCTTCTTGTAACACACCAATTAATAAGATGGTATTATCTACCTCTTTGATTTTTATCTCTTTCTACCCAGAGATGACTCTTTTGGTAAGATGACATGGATAGTACTTTAACTTCTGCAGCACAATCAGTTCCACTCTTTCTCCATTTGGCAATCAGAAACTTGCTCAGTAAAAGTGTCATAGATAGTAGTAATAGTCATGATACAATCTGCTGGTATTTTGTCTGTGTTAAGTGCCTGACTGGCTATAAAGAGTGCTTTAAGATGATTCACACTGAATGGCAAGATTTTTACCTATTTTGACTTGCTTTAATTAAAAAATAACTAAATGTTTTATAAAAAATAATAATATTATCAAACACAGATTTTCAAAAGAATCATGAAACTGGTTTACAATTTCATTCTCCTAGGGGAAAAAAATAACCAAACCAAATAACATTATTTTCTGTATTACACACCTGTATGGATTGCCTTTTTGTCAAAGAATCTGACTTTCAAATCTGTTCTAAAAATAAGTCAAGAGTTTCCATATAAAGCTATTGTCCAGAACTTGCGTTTCAAGGGGAAAAAAAAGTGTTACTATGTAATTGTGTTTAGACAAATTATGCAATCTTTGTACATGTAAGACAACTTTATCAACTGATAGACATCTCATTTTGTATGTCTAAAAGACAGATATCTATAGTCATCTTCAGTCTTCTGTCATGCCCTGGTAGAAAAAGTAGGAACCTCCAGAGGTCTATTAATGTAATTTTTATTGTCCATCCTAACACGACATGAAATAACTTCTAGAGGTGTCTGACTGTATCTTACTGAGTGCAAAACCAACACACGACATAAATGTTAGACATTAAACTGTTAGATGCCCAAGTCAAGGTAGACCAGAATACGAACTTTAATTTTTCAAAGTAAGTCTATCTCCTGTGTCATTTTCAGGAAATCTAAGGGGACCCTGTAACTCTACACTGCTGACCTACATCCCAAAATTTACTTATATGGAAAAAACCCCGCATTTGTTTCACCTCTCCCTTAAGACTGGAGAGGAGTGGTAAAAGAGGTTAAAGTAATAAAAGAAAAATTGATATTGTCCCTCCAATGAGCCAGTCAATGTAGCTACATGGACTACTAATGAATTGTCAAACTAGACACAGGGTATGCCAGCTATATAAAGTAAAAAAACAGCTTAAGTGTTGAGTAGACATAAGAAGCAAAATAAGAAATGTATTGTTATAGAGAAGTACAATTTCACACTAAAATTTTGTGTTCATGTATCTTAGAACAGAGAATCTGGCACTTAATTTTACTCATTTGTGGAGACCTGCCTAGTACCCATTTCAGTAGGTTTCTAATTAAAATAAAAGCATAACATACCAGTCCAGATATCTTTTAACTCATTTCAGTCATGTTAATCATCAGTCTAATTTAAAGAATTTTCAATTTAAGGAAAGGATATATTGTGAATATATTAAATTTATAATGTGTGGCAGCCTGTACAGTTTCATAAGTGGAATGGAAACATTGAATTGACAAAGGAAAATATATAATGACTTGGAAGAAAGCTGTGATCTGAATAGCTGGAGAGTATCTTAAATCCAGTTAATCATCTTTCAATAAGAGTTAACATCAGGGCCATAAAACCTCTCCACTCCACCAATCAGTATACTACATTGTAAGACATGATTTTAAAAAACACTTTAATAAGATAGTTGTAATTAATTCTCAAAATAAAGTTACAGCTCCAAGCTGTCTAAAACTAAGATGTTCCTAAACTTAAGGGTAAAGGAAGCCATGCAAATCAATGTGACAGAAAAGCAGTGAGGACAATTATTTATCTGCAGTGCCATCATGATTCGTATTTTTGTTGTGTTTCTCTACTTATGAGTGATTCCTCTCAAATAAATCTCTGAATTCCTACACAGTACTTATAAAATATCCAATCTTTAGACTTTTCACAACACATAATAAAGAATTTTTGAAATTTGATTGATAAGTAATAACAAACTGTCTACTATGTGTGCATATATTAGGAAAGTAAGGGTGTGTAGCCTTCCCCCTGGTCAGGGCTTGCCGAGGGGTAAGTGTGCCCCTGCACTTCCCGGGGGATGGCTGAGGGAAACGGAGGACAAAGAAGGTGCTGGCGCCTCTCCATGGTTACGTATAATATAAGTTTATTCACTCCAGAGGCAACAGGCCACCTGGAGGGTCCAAGCTTCTGTGGGATAACCAGGGAAAGAGCCCTTCCCATTTCCGGCCCCTGGTTCTTATAGGGGCTCCAGCCAATGGGAAGGGAGGACAAGGGAAGGGGACAAACCATCTGGGGGGAGGGGGAGGGGACATTATAACAGGACATACTAAGTAACAGAACAATAATATACAGTGAGAGATACATGCTAATCACACATTACAACAAGCGTGTACATGGCCATTATCTGCCCCTGAGGCCAACTGACATATAATAGACTGTGTTGATACTTTTAAACTCTTTTAAACTCTAAAACATGTCAACATTCAAACTGTTGATTGGGAACAGACCCCTAGCCATGTTAACTGCTGAACTATACAGAAAAATTTGTTTCAAAAGTCTGAGTTGAAAGTACCAAAAACATGTAGTAGTAGGGATCACTATAGCAGTCAAGAAATATTTATTTTCTGAATGAGGCTTCAGTTTGAAGTTTTCAAAGACTCTTAAAGGGTAGTATTTTAATACTACTATTCTCTCAGATAATAAACACATAATTAATTTACATGCACAAAGTCATGGTGCTACAGCCCACTGTTCACATTATGCCCAAATACAAATAAAATGCACAAGTCTTTAAGAATATTTGAAATATAAGCATGAATACAGGAATATAGGAAGTCTAATACATTTTTGTTGATAACTTCTAGCAAAAACTCAGCTTTACATTGTAACACATTGTAAAATTTGTAACACTGCTAAGACAAGTTTGTCTGAGGACGTGAATATGTGAACAGGCAACAAACAAACAAACAAACAAAAGTGACAAAAAAAGAGAGAAAAAAACCCACACAAAAAACCCACACACAAAACTCACAACCCTGAACAAATTACAGGAAGTATATTCATTATATTCTTAGTCTCAGGCAAGTACATTATGAAGATGTGTTGGATTCATCTTCAGAGATAAAACCTGACTTCTTTTTCCTAACAAATACAGAATGGTAAGGAAAATGTAATTAAATGGAGAGCAGGAGAGACAAACAGACTTGTGACAGATGGATAATAATGGCAAATCTTGCTAAATTTGCAGTCATATGGTAGTAGAATGTGGAGCATGTTAGGATGGGTTCATATAGGAAAAAATGTCAGGGAAGAAAATAAGGGATATTGTGCTTTATGTTAATAAATTAACTAAAACCAGAGCTTTGTTATGGAAGATACAAGGTGATCATCTGCTTTTGAAACTGGACTTGAGAGAGAGACAGACAAAACTTCATGACAGGTGCTGGATAGTGAACTCCTGATAAAACAGTGTTTTTCATTAATCCTTCGAACTTATGAAGAAGTCTCATGGTTGCAATACAAAGTTATCATGAAGGACTTTAGCTACTCCAGCATCTTCTGGAAGGGCAATATGGTTGAACACAAGCAAATCAGGAGACTTCTGGACTTCATTAAGGGTAGTATTTTGACACAGATGCTGTATGAACAGAAGAAATAAGATCTGCCAGAACTGCTACTTCTGAATAAAAATGAGTATTGTGATTGGTCAACAGCATCCTTCATTCTAAGCACCATCACATGATGTAATTAAATATCCCCAGAAAAGTGAGGAAGAGAGGAAGTATAATAAAGTCATGGGATTTAGAAGATAGGCCTTTTGCTTGTTCAGGGAATTAGTAGAAAGAATCCCATGGATGCTGCTTCAAAAGGAAAATAAAGGGAAAAAAAAGAAAAATAAACAAAAACCCCCAACAAACTAAATCCCAAGAGAGCTGGTTATCGCAAAGGATAAACTCCTCAAAGCACAAGGATGGTCCATCCTATCATAAGGAAGTCAAATTGGTTTGTTGTAAGGCCAGCCTGGCTACAAACTCCTGATTGAATTCAAATGCAAATAGGAAACTCATGGAAGTAGGAAATAGAGGTTGCCTGCCAGAAGGAAAATAGGAGAATTACATGAGATGCATGGATGGAATTAGTCAATGAGGCAAACCAAAGTTCATAGTTAAAACTAGGAATGTGAGACACAACAGGAACTTCTGTGGCATTACAGTTTTTATATGTCTTCCATTATTATTAGTCTTGAAGATTTAACCAAAGACTTTTATTAATATTAATTTTTACATCTATATATCTTGCATGCCACACATACTTCTATTATATTCAGGGTTCTTTATCATGGCTTTCTTGTGCTTCTCTCATGGTTGTCTTTTCAGTTCTCTCTCTCAGTTCTCTCTCGATCTTTCTAAGAACACTTCCATATATGGAAAACAGTAACTAAGCAACAAAATAGCTAACTTTGGTTGGTTGGATAAGTTTTGTCACACGTGGGTCTTGAGTGACAGGGGAGAGTCACCTCTTTACCATTCACAAAGGCCACAGCTCCTCGTTTGATTACAGCTAACTCAAAGTCATTGACCAGTCTATTAATTTGTTAATAGAACTTAACGACCTTACTCCAACAAACTTCTGTAAGTATATTGGCAACAAGAATAAAAACCAAATGTGAGGTAGGCTTGCTATTAGTGAGGCAACTGAATTGCTGATGATGGAGGATATAAAGGCTAATTTTCTCATTTATGTCAGTTTGTACTTGCAACGTCTGCTGTCAGGCCTCTCATGTCTGATTAAAAGAAGTACAACTTAACAGAAGGAAAATATCAAGTTAGAGAACATGTTAACAAACTATAAACATTCAATGTGGACAGACTGAAGACATTCAAGACTTCTGAAAGGCCTGTCAGATGCCATTTCAAGGTCCCTCTCTGTCATCTTCAAAGGGTTGTACCTGTCAAAGGAGTAGCCTATAGCCTGGAAAAAGGCAATAATTATGCCCATCTTACATAATGGAATGAAGATCCAAGGTAATACAGGCTGTCTGTGAAGAAAATGCAGCAAATCCTTTTAGAAATTATTCCCAAGCGTAAAGGTAGTTGGAAACAGCCAGCATGGAATCACTAAGGACAAATCGTACCTACTCAACATGATTGTCTTCTACATTGAGTTAACTGGCTGAGTGGGCAAGTGCAACAGGGTCAGCAGTAAAATCTCTGTAGTATTACTGCAAAGGTATGGCCTAAAAAGATTGAGAAAAGGTAGGTAAGACTCAATGGAATGATAAAAAAACTTGTTTATAAGTGGTCAGCAGTTCAAAAGCATAATTTTGAGTGTTGATCCTTTGGAATTAAGTCTGTGGCTCATCCTATTTGAGATCTTCATCGATGATTGTGATAGCATGCTCTCTTCCCTCACTTTTTCTCCTTGAGGAATAGCCACCAATGATTGTAGTGACAGCTGCATCTGGCTTACAGGTAACAACACAACAGTTAAGGGCCATAAATCTTGCTGAACAGCTGAGGGACAGTTGAGCATACACCAACTCAAAATATGGCTGGTTTGCAAAAACGACCATAAGTCTGTCACCTTATTCCATAAACAGTTCACATTCCAGGCTCATTGAGCCTGCATAGCAGTGGGCTGTACATCAGGATCTCCCCTTGCATAGGGACACCTCACAAGGTTACACCTTGAAACTGAGAGGATCCTTTTCTCATCAGACACTTGATAAGCAGATTGGAACAAGCATGCTGAAACTTTGACATCTTAGCTAAGTGATATAAAGGACTGATTGTTTTTGTCCTTTAGACATAAACCATTGACCAAGTCTGATACTGTGAAACCCAGCCTCATCTAATCTCCCCACAGAAAGGAGTTTAGAATGCAAGGACGTCCTTTCCGAACTTTATGACTCAACAAGAATGTCTCCCTGACATTTTTGTCTGCCCCTGTCCTCTATGCAGTAAACAATGAAGACCAACATTGACATTTAATCTTGCTGAACTACTGTTGCATTTACTATCAAACTTAGTTAAATTGTTGTTCTGTATCAAGAAACATACTGGGTTTTCTCTGTCACAGGAGAAGTGCTTCACTCCATCCACAGCAATGACCTAGAGAAAGAATACACTTAGTGAGTTTGCAGAAGAAAGCAAATTTGGGAAGTAACTAGTACACTGTCATTCAGAAATAATTCCAGGAACTGGAGGAATGGGCTAGAATAAACATCCTGAAATAAGACTTATATGAGCAAAAAGTCCAATGCTTGGGATGCAATAACGCTGTGCTACAATGTAGGTGGATGCTGACTGGGAGCAATTTTATACGAATGGATCTTGTGGTCCTAGTTGCCAGTAAGTTGAGCATGAAACAGCTGTGAGTGGTTTTAGTGAAGGCTAATCACTTACTGGTCTGCATTAGGACAAGCATAGCTACCAAGCAAAATGAAGTAATAGTGCTCCTCTGTGGGGTATTTCTGAGGCTGTACTTGAAGTATTGTTTCCAGTTTGGAGCTCTCCAATGCAGGAGAAAGACTGATGAATTTAACAATGAAGAGGCAGGAGGAACATATGAAATAAAATAAGTGTGAGGAAGCTGGGTTTCTTCAACATGGAAAAGAGAAGGCTGGGAGACAACCTGTTTGCTGCATTCAGCTACCTCTTAGCAGTTAGAGAGAGGATAGTGCCACAATTTTATCAGAATTGCAAAGTGAAAAGTTGAAAGACAATGGTCAAAAGCTGCCATAATTGAAATTTACTATGTACATATAAAGCCACAGTGAGACAGTCAAACACTGGAAAAAGTTCTCCAGAGAGGCTGAATAATCTTAACTCTTGGAGATAATAAGAACTCAGCTATAGAAGGTCTTGAGCAACCTCAGCTAATGCATAGCAGAAGATGAGATCAGATGACTGTCCAATCTAAAGAGCTGTATATTGTGAAATATTGTATTTTCCTTTAACACTTTTTTTTATGTACATTTAATGACAGCATAGTATAACATAACATGTCTTATTCTGCTACATAGCCTACTATCCATGACTACTGTTGTGTGACATATGCTGAAATTTTAAGAGTTTGGTTTGTTGAAGTGAGAGTTTTTTAGGAATTTTCAAGTATTATATTTCTGCATTGCTGCTGAAATTTCCTCTGAAAGAGAACTTGTGAGTTTTCTAGTTTCAAGATACTACACAGACCTAACAAAAAAAATTATCTGGTTTAGAAACAGCTCAGAAAACTGGAATCAATGCACCACCATATAAATGTACAAAATTTTTAACAAAATTAATAGCTTATAAATTAGAATTAGTTATTCTATAAAAGATGGAAATAACAGCCCACAACTACATTCTGTTACTACTTATTATATATCTGCATCCTATCTGTTGTTCATTGTTGCCACTTAGTATTTATAGCATATTATCTTGAAAACAGAGACAAAACATCTTCTCCATAGTGAATCTCTACAAGAGATCTGATTCCATGAGTCCTCAGTAACTTAGATTCAATCTTATTCTATTGCTTTTTTCCTCTATCTCCCTCAAGGTAACAGCACTTGTCAATAACAGGGCCTGTAGGTGATTCTAGAAATCACAACAACATGCCTTTTTTACAAATAAATACTGCCTGTCTAGTACAAGTGAGTGCTTGCTATTAAGCACTTTTATATTTCCACAATACCTAATTAGTGTCTATTTCTTCTTTTTCAGCCAGGGAACAAAAAACTCTTCGCCAAGGAAGAGCTGGAACTCATTTCAATTTACTGATGAAGAAATTAAACTTCAGAGACCAGCTGTGACTTCCCAAGGTCCTTATGGCAGAAAGGAGGGCAAAGAAACAATTTAATTTTTCTTTTTCCCTGCACCTTAACTGCCTTACATGTCACAGTGTGTCACAGGTTAAAGAAAACACTGTGAGGTAATCCTAATACAAGTTTATATAGAAAAGAAGTGTCTCTAGGGCAGGCTGCAGAGCAGAGCACTATTAAGATTTTCAG
>WEIV01005733.1:15655-42680 GCA_013390005.1 Calyptomena viridis | reverse complement strand
AAACTAAAATTATATGGAATTTCTGAGTGACTGAGATTTTTTTTCTTTCCTTCTCTTCACCTGTTTTTGGTAGGATGATGAATAATGAAGTATTGCTTGGCTTCTCATATCCATAGGCATTCTTATTTCCGTAATAAGAATTTTCAGTATCAATATAGAAAAGTGTGTCTAGAGTATGCATCTAAATACTGACAGATTTGCTCTATGTATCTCAGCAAAATTTTTATAGGGGTTAATCCAGATGAATTTGGTTAGATTACACATGAATGCCACCATCTACTTAGTATTCCTCCAAATGTCATATTCCTCAAAATAATAAAAATATTTGTTTTAGAAACTAAAAACAAGTGAAGTTCTATCAGGAATTAATAATAAAGCTGGAAAAGAATAGGGAATGAATAGGGAGTTCTAATATTAAAAATAAAATCAGAGCTTCATTTAAAATTGATTCCGAATGAAAATTATTAGGATATCATATAAAAGCCAATGTCTACTTTTACTTAAAAAATAAAGATGGGAAAAAAAAGACATTAACTCCAGGGTGCCATTTGCTTAGTGATTACACTTGTGAAATTACCCTGAAAAAAACACTGTTATGACTCTTGGGAGGGGACATTGATGATTAGCGAAAATATAAATATAAAAGCAAATGGAAAGTAATTGTTGATTTGTGTAGAGATACCTTGTGAATTTAATTTAAACATATATGCTTTTAATGTTTTGCTTTTCCTTTTGCTAGAGAAGATAGGAAGATACTTTGGCTTTCAGTGTCACACTTTGAGTAAGAAATTTTGTTTAGAAGCTGCAATTAAATAATTCAGAAATAATTAATTTAGAAGACAACCCATTAAATTATAACCCTCCCCACTGGTTAACTTGGTGCCAAAATGTATTGTTTAATTTATCATTCTTAGTATTTTTAGAAGGCCTCAAGGCAGGGAATGAAGCAATAATAAATAGGGAATAATGGATAATTAGAGAAGGAAATGTGGAACAAAATTACTAAGGGCTTTAGGTGAAGTTCATTATTACTATTTAATAGTGCCCAAGAGCATTTGATCAAATTATGGATCATGTTTAAAAGTGGGCTGAGAGAAATCCTGGTGGAGGGGAGTTTTCTCACTACTACTTTCAGAATTTTACAGTAAGTTTTACAGAATTTTAACAAGGAGTCAAAAAGCAAAAGTGTATTGACCAAACCTTCTACTCTATCACACATGATGCTCAAGTGAGATTTGAAGACAGAGGTTGTTCATTCTCTCAGATCTTGTTCAAGATGAGAGTATTACATGATTAAGCAGTAAAGCACTTCAAGTATGAGTGATAAGGTGACACATCATAGGTGCAACCCTTAGGACTTTTATGCACAAAGTGAAGTTGATTTTTTTTTAACTCTCCAGAGTTTTTGGTTTTTAGTGACATCTTAAAGAAGGCCATTTTTAACCTGAATCTTTCAAGCTGACTTGAACTTTTGGTACTTTTTAAAATTTATTTATTAATTTTCCTTATGCATTTATGTTATTTTCTTTANAGAATAGGGGAATAGAATAAGAAACCTAATTATTTCCAGAAATTTTCCTCCCAGGGGAACAGTAATTCCAATATACACAGCAATTTGGACATTATATTACTTTTTTTTAAATTATTTTTTTTATTGTTTCTCATAGATTTTGTTAACAGCAAAAGAATCAGTTTGGTTTACCTTTGAAGTAAGTTTGTATGGCTGGGTGAGCTGTTCAATGTGTTTCATTTGATGATCTGGATGATCTATAAAACCACTGGCACAGTTAAAAAAATAATTCTAGTGGTAACAACACTGGCAGTAACAGTAAGAATAAAACACTATTCCCAATGAACAAAATGCCTTAATTATCACTTTAATCAGAGAAGCAGGGTGTTTACTACCTCTGTCAGTATGGGAATGATTAAACATGAATACTGATCTGTATCAAAAACTATGATATAGATACACAGTTTGAAGTAGCATGATGAGGTAGTAGAACAAATACCACCATATTTTTATTCCAGTTCATATGACTGATTACAGAGACCCTTGAGATTTAGGATAGTCAGATTCTTAAAAAAAGATTAAAAAAATCTTCTCGACAGCCAGGGGAAAGAAGTCAATCGTTTGGATAGATTTTGTACCCGAGTTCTACACAATGATTACTGAGCAGTCTTCAAACCAATCCACAGTATGCAGAAAGAGAATGGAGCAACTTTCCTTGAGACTGTGTCCATAGCGAAGAGTGTATCTCATTAATGGATCCCAGGCAGACAGGCTGCAGCTCAGTCCTCTGTCATAGTCTGCTTCACTTGACTTGGATCTCCTCTCTCTCGTGTATTTCCTGATTTCAGAGGCATTCTTTGATCTGCCTATTGTCTTCTGTAATGATATTCACATATAGTAACCTTGAATATTAATTATTTACTTTGAAACTTGGCTATGTTATTGTGTGTCTAAATCCCTTTACAATACTTCCTACTTCACACATGCAGGTATTTATGTCTGATTCATCATACGTAGAAATTCTATTGCTCAGACACTTTTATTTCAAAATCATACTTTTTCTAAATGGAAAGTTGAAGAGAATAGCTAAGGAGATATCTCTGAGCACTACAATGAAAAGATTAGATGAGTCTAAAAACCAAAAATATCAGTACGCATTTTAATTGGTTGGACTATGTTGTTTTGGTCTTTTTAGTTTGCTTGACCAGTTACTCTGACATACATCTGCAATAACAGAGAATTCCAAATGTGCTCAAAGGAGAAAATTTTCCTTTTTGTCTTGGGAGGAGCATTCAGCTTCCATGTGAGTGAAGCTGGCATCATCACTGCAATTTAAATAATGCTTTATCAATAACGTAGAAGTTGGTTTTAGCAAACTATTTCTTCTTGTGCTTTCTCTGTTGTTTTTTCTTCCAAAAAATTTTGCAGACAAAATATATTTAACTTAGTGTGATAATGGTAGAGATAACATTTTTTTATTTCTTTTTCGATGATAATTTATTCTTTCTGAAAGTTTCTTAAGTCATGATTTTACCTGTTCCAATTTTGTTTATATTCCTTATTATTCCTTTAGTCTTACTACCAAGGTCATCTTTTACTCATCTTTTTATTTTAACCTTCTTTAAATAATGTATAATTTGTTATTAAATCTAATTACTCATCCACTATCAAATTGACGTGTTCTTCTGTAGTCATTGACAATGTTCACCTATAAATCTTAGCTGTCATGTAAACAGCTCATTTTTTAGGATTTCAGTGAACTCCAGAACAGACTTAAGAAATACTACCACTACTATTTGCATTTACAACATCTTTTAAATGAAGATTGTAAGGGAATTTAGGATCATAAATTAAGCTTCAAAATGGACCTAAAACCTGAAATATAAATTCCTGGTTTTCTACATTTTGAAATATAAAGATCAAGAAACTTATCAAGGTAAAAAAAAAAATTGATTTGCAATGGTTAAGGGAATATTCTAACATTTTTCAGAAGGAAAAGTCCCGACTACTTTTAAAAATCAAAATGAGTTTAAGTATGAATTATTAATCTAGAGCTACAGACAGTCACTTTTAGATGTAATTTACGTTGCACAGCTTAGGATATGTAACTGTTACAGTCTGCTTAATAATTAGGTCACTAGAAAGACAGTGCCTTCCAGACGGGCATAGGTTTGGGTCAGCCTGTGAGGTAATTCATCAAACTTGGTACAGTGCCTCCCAGGCAAGTAAGTATTCACATTGGTCTGGAAGAGAAGGAAAAATGTGGAGATGTCTCCCAGGCAGAAAATTAAATGGGTCAGCCTTGGAGGCAGCCCAGATAGGTTACTGTTCGTCTTTATGTGAAAATGGATTAATATACTTAGGTAGTTCCTGACTACAAAACTATTGGTTCCTGCTTAGATGACAAGCCATTATTCATGGACTTCCTTTCATTTGAAGGGCTGCTTATTGTGGCTTATCTTAAAAATAGATTCTGAGACACTTAGCCTCTGATTCTAATAATAAAGTCCTCTTCATAAACGTGAGTGTGTGTTTTACCAGAACATAAAAAATCATTGACCTTGTTAGTTGTATCTTTGCCAGGGATACTAAAGGATATTCTCTCTTAACTGGTATTACCACAACTGAGACCACATGTTAATGTACAAGAAAGGTGCAACTTTTCAGACAGGGAGTCTTATATACATAACTCCTTGCATATAAGTCTTTGCCAGGTGTGAAAGCCTAGTGAGTATATTCTTACCTGGAGCACATATGTTCCTGATTTGGAAGAGAACATCCAGAGCTTCAAATATTTAAACTGACCTTTTATTCATGCCCACCTGAAAACTGAAAATGCTGTATTATTTGAAGAAGATACACTGGAAACCCCCACAATTATTAAATTAATAAAGTAAGCAAGACCCATAAAACAGAAAACACAGACATAAGAGATTTGACCAAACAGTATAGGAAGCCTGAGAGGAGAGATGAAGAATAGCAGACTAGTACACAACACAACACAACAAGGCTCTTCATCCTATTTCTTCTCTTTTCTCTTTCTTGTCAGTTTGTTTGGCTTTGTGGCTGTAAGATTATAGAAGGGTGCATGGTATTATTTGAGGAGAGGGAGCCAAGTGGAGAATAGAGGGCATCCAATAAATTGGAAATTCTGATAGGTCTTGCTGAGTGTCAAATGGCATGTGCGTAAATTAGCAATGCTTGAAGCAATTCTGGCAGTAGGGAAGAAATTTGGCAGACATGATTCAGAGAGAGGGCAGGTTTTTATGGGAAGGCCAAGAGAGACCAGGCAGTCAGTGGTACACTTAATGATACTGCAGGATATAGAAGGAGGCAAAAGAAAGGGGGAAATTTGGATTAGGATTAACAAGGAAGATGCCTATAATTACTTCCTGTGTAACTGATGACAAACAACAACATTTTATCCTGAAAGCCAGTGGTCTGAGACATGTACTAGGATACTTCAAGTGTTGAAGCCCAGATTTTGAAATGGGATGCTAGAAAAATACAGATGTTCAAGAAAAACTACCCCAAAAATAAAAATTAATATTAAATATTTAGTGAATGAGTATCTTAAGGCAGACGTTTTACTGTAATGTCTGTTAGGACTTTATACAGTGAATGTTAAATGTAAATGTTATAACTACACCTAGAACAGACAACAGAACAGACAATTCTTTCAAAAGAATGCTTTCATTACTATTTAATAAGATGTTTCATATATTTTGTTATTTGTGTGGTCCCATGAATATCAAAACCAATACACAGGAGGAATACAGAGCAATTCTATTACTCCACTTTAACACTACATTTTCCTCTTTTCAGTGTTATATTATCTATGATGTGTAAAATGGAGGTTAGGATACCTGATCATTTCATGCTTCAGCATTTTATGTTTAGGTTATTTCACCAAAAAACCCGAATATGGAACAGCCATGATTGCCTCTCCAGTAAAAGAGTGAATTTCCTTGGGTGGGATTAAACTCACCATAGAGGTCTAAAGTTTACTGTCCACATCATCATCAGTTGCCCTTTCATAGTCAAAAAAGAGAAATAAGCACCACTAAAGTACCATTCATCAGCTGTTATTCAGATTGTATTTTAGAGAACCTGGAACTACACCTTGAAAGGGCCTTGAATTTCCTAAATGACTGAAGATTTACCATCCAACTGAAGGTCAAATGCCACAACTATTTTGGTAGATGAAGAGTTTTCTGTTTGTGTGATGTTCTTTTTCCATAACCAAACATTCTTAGAAGTCTCAAAAACCTTCTGAGAAGGTACTAATATGTAGTAACTGTTATTAAAAGATCTCTGTAGTGTCTACAGCTACAACTTGTCAAGACATAGTTCAGGATTCACATGTTCTTACCTATTCATCCGTCAGATGAGAAATCTATGCACCTAGTATTATTGTCTTAAAACCTGGCTATCACAGCAATAGGGTGGGAAAGTTCTGGTACTCAATTACAACATGGATTACCTTCTAACACATTTTAACCTAATCAGGTAAATTAATAAATAAAGAAGAACAGTAAGACTGTTGTCATGGTTATAGGACATAATGGTACTAGTTTCTTGTGGGGGCAAAATTTAGAATATAGAACAAGCTGTGTGCTGCTTGCAGGTAAAATCCATTCTGTCTTTGCTTTTGATGTGTTGTCAATTGAATTATTTCCCGTGGCTCATTTATCTTCAAGTAGAAATTAAAAGACCTAATTTTAAAGCAGCTGACATTATGGAACAACTGATGTGTCATTTACAATGAGATTATTTAGTTTTGTGCTTCCCTTAAAGTTTTTGGATACAAATGCCTTTGCTTTGACTGTGAGAGAGAAAATTTTTTTTTTCTAAATACCTGTTTCATCAAATGAGGATCAGGCAAAATGTGAATATTGTTTTCTTGAGCAAGGGATTTCTAAATTCCAAGTGTATTCTGGAATTGTCGCTGGTTTCTGAAAAGTGATAGCTCTATCAACCCATCCTGTTTCTGTCAGATTTCAGAGCTTGTTAGGTAAAGACTAAAATGATAATTTTCAGCAAGTAGAGCATGATAGCCACATTTCCTATCTACTCTTCAAAGTTACATAAGGAATTACTCTTGCTTCAAGCACAATTACTACCAGAGTTTCTCTTTGTGGAGTTTTGCTTTCTGTTTTGATTCTGATACATAGTCTTCCTTGAAGATACAATAAAGAACACAATACATGGATGTGGCTACAGACTTCTACTTTGCTCTGGTTTTTAAATTCACATTATCTAATGCCTACAAGTAATAAGGAAGTAGATAAACCTGTTAATCAATAGAATTAAATTGGAAAGTAGAGGTTCTGTGGGCACAAATATCCTTACCTCTACCAACAGACTTCCTTGATAAGTGGGCACTCAGCAGAAATATCTGAGCCATTTATACTTTGTATTGGCATGCCATTGCAATCAGTGTTTAACTATTTCAGTGTTGTGAAATTCATCTCTAAGTTACTCATGTTTCTGAAGTGTTTCCACTGAAGTACTAACCTTCATTGACAAGTATGGCACTACAAAGCATGCTTCTGAGTTCTGCTGAAGCGTTAACAGGAGAAGGAATGTTAATGAATGAAGTGTTATGGAAAAATAATAAAAGCAACAAAAACAGACAACAAAAAAACCCCACCAAGTCAAACTCTTCCAGTACTAACTGTGCTGTCATTCTTGGCAATTCAATGAATTGCGGCTACAGATGAAGCTGCTAAGTACTCTACCGCTACACTGAAGCTTTGAGTTGGAAGTTGTTTAAAAAGACTTTCAAGCAGCTGTACCAAGAGATAAAACATCAGACATGTAATTTCTTTTATTGAACTATTACAGTATGAGATGATAAAATACAATTGAGAAGACACAAGCATAAGAAAAAATCAAAGCAATGATGATGTGATGCTTGCAGATGTGGTGCTTAAGGACATGGTTTAGTGATGGCCTTACAAAGTCATCTTAATTGTCGTACTCAATGCTCTTAGGGGTCTTTACCAACTTTAATGATTCTGTGATTCTAAGTTTCCACCTTGAAACAGCGTAAGTTTCCTTTAAATGTCTATGATTCCATGTTTGCTCTGCATGTACAACTTTCACTAATGAAAATTGTCAGGGTCCTGTCTCAATGTTATAATAGGCCTCGCTTGTGCTGTCCAGTCCTGTGCTCCCCATGGCCCTCTTCCCAACCCTTGTGCCCAGGAGCCCCATTTCAGGGGGCTCAGTCCAGGTCCACATGTTCATTCCTCAGTGATACTGTAGACATACTGTTGCCAGCTCCACCACAGCCCTGCTCTGCTCAGCCCAGACCAGTCATGGGCTCCACTGACTTTGGGCCAACCCATGGTTTGACCTAAACTCTGCATTCCTAAGAGCAGCTTGGGATCTCTCATTAGAATTGTATGGTTTTCTGTTCTAAATTCACAGTAGAGACATAGCAAGAGGAAAGTCCTATGATGAGAGAATAATCTTAAGATATCACTAGGTTATTGCAAATAACAATATTTTGAAATAAATAGATTCATTAATATCAAGTTCCAGGTTTTTTCTACCTGCTTTTAGGCAACCAACTGATGCATCTAAGCAAAGAATATTGAGATGGCTTCGCCTCATCTGACTTCAGCCAAAAATCATGTGCCTAGTTCAATCTGTCTGTTTGTGATTTTAGATCTGTTTACATAGCACTGTGAGAGTTTTATTTCTGACATTTGCCTTTGGAGAGATCCCAATTCAAGCTGCTGCTTATCTGAGAAAGTTCAGTGCACTGGAATAAATTTTTACCAAAGGGTGGAAGAGACTAAAATGGCCATTTAGCTTCACCAACTTTTCAGACAAGACAGTCATGTCATGAACATAATGATGTGGTTTTAATCTGTAACTAAAGCAAAAAATGTTAATAATGAGTGAAACTGGAAAATGGTAAGAGCTTTATAGCTATGCTCTGCTGCAGCATCATAAAGCACTGCTAAAAAAGGAGACATACATTTCTGCCACGTCTGTCACAGGTCAGGGCCAAATGACAGTGTGGTGACTAAATAAACTTGGATACCAGAGCATTTAATCACCCACGTATGCAGTTTTATAAATTCCATGCATTCCCTGCACTGCAGCAACCATGTGATCACTCTCCCTCTAGCTCTCAAAATGCTGCTAGGGTGCAGGGTTGGGTGGTGACACAACACTATGGCCACTCAGGCTGCATTGTAGCAGCCTGAACACCTTACCCTCTCCCTCTAGTCATATGCTTCAACCAACTGATAGTGCAACTACATTCGAGTCATTCCCACCTTTGTTTAATGATTGTGATGAGGATTACCCCTTCTGTAGAGACAGCAAATGCCCTTGTCCCTAGAGAAGAAGGAGGATCAGATGTCCCGATCCAAACGTTCCAGGTCTCAGTCAGGATATCATGGCTACAGTGACTTTAGAGAACAAGAACACAGTCACTGGGCAATGTCTCCTACTTAGGGGCAAGCCAGCTCCATCACAGCTCTCTGCATTTTTCTGCTCTACATCACAATTTTGGTGGGCAGTTCTCAGTTTCTTTTCAATAAGTCATTACCATTTTCTAATACATTTGCTTTGTTTCTGGATCCATTCTTCCAGTTTCTGTATTTTTTCCACTAAAATCTTGTATGCAAAAGTGCAAACCCACACTAATGTTGCACAATTTCCCCAATTTCTCTTATAAAATTTGAAACTTTTGTGAACTTAGTTTCCCAACTGCCCAGGATTTTCTACCCTCCACTTCCAACATAGGCATGCATTTGGGTCAAATGTTATGCTGAAAGATCCTTTTCATCCTCCTGTACAGGGACCTGACATTCCTCTTTTTTGCTATTCAGCCTTGTGGATAGATATCACTGTGAGTATTAATCCACTCCAAGTACTGTGAGCCAAGCAACCTGTGATTTTGAGATATTCCTGCAACAGTTAGTCTAAAAGGACATGGCAAGGGCCCGATCACTGGGACGCAGTCACCTATAATGCAAAATTGCTAACATAGTCCCTAACATGTCATTGTTCAGATTGACAACTTTCTCCCAGTCAAAGCCTGAGCCAAGGATCATTCCCAATAGCAGTTTGAAGACAGCCGGTCTATTTAGGAAGCGAAGAGAGCTTAGCTGTAAAGAAAACTACTATGTTGTTCCAGTTAGCCTGAGGTCCAAAGAGTACTTGGACTATCTTATTTACTAACATAGCCAGAGACTTAAGCATGGAATTTGCAGTTGTATTTTTCTACATATCTGTACTAGCGACAGATCTTTCTCCCCTTTTTCATACGAAAGAAGTATAAATATTTGCAACTTTTCTTAAAACTATTGTAAGACAAATCTTATACTTCCCAATTGGCCTTCCTGCTATTTGATTTCAGCTTTATATATGGCTGTATTAGTCTTCTGAGAATTATGTCCTTATTAAGAAATTAGAAACCCAACCTCACTGTCCTTGTTCAGTACAAATAGAAGAGATTTCTTCTTGAATAAGAATTACACTAAAACCCACTATCAGATGGTAAAAAACTTAAACAACCATTCCTTAAAACTTCCTCGAATTCTCATGATTAAAATTTCATTGTACTGAATATCATTACACACTCATGACAATCTTTTAAAACTTGGAGTAGAATATGTGTTCAATTAATTGACAAAGTTTACTTGATGCGGATTTCACTAAGAGAAATAAATTAAACAAAAAAAAAAGTTTGAATCCAATAATCATATTTATATAAAACAATATTTAAATTTTTCTTTCATGGCTATCAGAAAAAGGAAAGCAATTCAACCTCTAATTGAAACACTACAAGGCATTGTAGAACCTGCTTTTCTTTATCTTTCTTCTTTCTCTTCTTCTTCCTAGTCCTCTTCTTCACCATTGATCTAAACATTCCTTTTCCTTCTTTCTTTTCTTCCTTCCTCCCTTCCTTCCTCCCTCCCTTTCTCCCTGCCTTCCTGCCTGCCTTCCTGCCTGCCTCTCTCCCTAGGGTTTCTCCAATACAGTCTTTTTTATTTTCTATCTCTACCAAATATAGATCTGTGCTCTCTGACCAAATGAAAATAGTCTTGGGAACCAGCCTTGTGTATGTAAATAGAGAGGTGAATGTTATTGCAAGGATGCATATATTTTCACTTAAAACCACCATAAAAAGAGGATAGTGTTCTACAGTGGCTGTCTCCTGACCTGCAGATACTGAGGTAGATTGTTGGTGAGCTATATGCTAATGGAGTTCAGAGTGCCAGTTACTGACTTGTTAATTTCTCCTTTAATGATGAGAAAATGTGTCTCATGTGAGGAGTTTGCAGATTAACACATGACAAACATAGTCATGTATCTTGTTAATGAACACCGTTTCCAACAAATTACTCACTCTCAAAATATGCTATTAAAATTTAAGTTAACATCGAGCTGGAGTTTCTTATTTTAAAATTGCAGGATGGGTTTGTATTAAAAATATAAAAATATCTCTCTGGAGAAATGTACATCACTTTCCTAAAGGAACTTTAATTAATTTACTTAGGTGTCATATCCACTCTTTTACTCTGGGAACCCTTGACATAACTGAAAATGCATAACTTAAGATTCTTTATTTTGATGAAAATACAATTTTCGAAGTGTGCTACTTATCTAGAACCCTGAAAGACAAATCATAGAAATCATAATGGAAACAATTCTCATTTTCAGTCAGATTAAAATTCTCTTCTTTCTTCAAATACTACAAAGATACACTGTTTTAGAATTTCACCCTAAAGGCAGTTAAAATGAAATATCTATTATTTAGAAGGAAAAGACAAATAATATATGGAGAAACAACAGCTCAATTTCCCATGATAATATCACTTCAAGAGAAAGGATGCTGTGTTTGTGTCCAACAGTATCCTGCTGAGGGAAAATTAGCCTGGTCTGCTATTTAAATTCACCTAACAAGTGTGTTGAGGTGCAACAAAAATACGGTAAGAGAAGAATTTGATTTTGACATATGAGGATACTTTGGTTAGGTTTATGGAATAAAAAAATTTGAATTTCTTTCCCTTGTATAGAATTCATTTCAACTGGCTTACTGTATCAGACCATCAGACTAAGTCAATCACTTCCCTTTGTAATCAATAACAAGAAATATGCCCATATGGAAAGTGATTTATTGACTTTATCTCAAAAATGAATTTTAAAGTGGGAAGGATCAACCCTGAAGGTAATTGTTTTCCTGCAGTGAAAGAAAAGGTAAATTTATTTGCACTTAGTTGTTCAAATTAAAGACATTTATGGATTACAACAAGGCACATGATGCCCAAATGCTTATAGTCATGATTTCTGTATAAAAGGTACAAATGCTTTCTAACTTTACCCATCTATACAAAAACAGCTATCAAATCAATACACCAGGTACAAAAATAAATTACTGCCTACTATTCTTGGCCTTTCAGATTAAAGTTTTAGTTCTTCAATTCAAAAAAATTAAATTTCAGGTGAAAACAAAATTATGTCTTTGATATCTGAATTTCAAGATACATAATTTTTTCTGCATAAAAAAAGATATATTCCTATGAAAGCAGACACTACCTGTGTCTCTTTTTAAATCCTGCATCTTTTTAACATTTTCAACTGACCGACCAAACAGTCTTAGAAGATAACTGGCAGAAGTAACACCAGTGATTATCTCATCAATCTGAAGTTTAACAAGTGATTGGGATAGACTGTGATGATGCATTTGCTAGAGCTTTACTTGAAGTTTTACAGAAAAGCTGATACACATACAAGAAGCATATGCAGCAGTTTCAAAACATTCAATTGTATAGAAAGATGAATGAATTACAATGAATTACAGTGAATGGCAATACTTCTATTCATAACTTAATAAGCATAATAACAGGTGCCTTTAGAAGGATTGAAGATATAGAGAATGATTTTGCACTGTGTCACACTTTTTTTTTTTTTTTTTGTACTGGGAGTGGCTGAGATGGAATTCAGTTTCCCTTAGCAGTCTTCAAAGTGCTTTGCATTGGTAGCTAGAAAGGTGTTGGTAACACACCAGAGTTTTGGCTACTGTTGAGCAGTGCTGGCAAAGCATCAGCGCTGTCTTTCAACATTCCTCCCTGCCTCCAATCAGGGGTATGATCCTGGGAGGGGACACAAGTAGCTGAAACTATTGGATCAGGTCCCAAGTGTAGAGAATCAGCCAGAAGTCTAATAACCCACACCATGTACCCCCAAAATCAGGGAAAACACCTCAGTCATTGCAGTAACTTATGAATATTCATTTCTTAATATACAAATAAGAATATCTGAAAAGAAGATTTCTCTAAAAGACAAGGGCTCAACTCATGATTGGAGCAGCACTTCAAGTTCTCATTTTATGAAATTTATTAGAGTTAGTCAGTGAAAAGCTTTTAACAAATAACTCTTAGTCAATCCAATATTTTCCCTCTTCATGGATTATGTACTATGCTCTCAATTGTTTTCATTTTACCTATAAAAAAGCAATCCTCTACTTCTGCTATCTTGTTACAATTTAGCAACAATTAAAATATATTTTTTAAACAATTAAAACAAACACTAATAGAAAAGCAAACCATACCTACTTTATAGACATTTTAGATTCTGGTTTTGTGTGATCGTACATATTCTGTATTGTAGCAGTTATCCTTGCAGACTCTTTATATATAAAACTGTTTGTATATAAAGCTGTCTGAACATAACCATCAGTCTAGACATGGCTCAGAGCAACATATGACAAAATCATATGATTTTGTCTCATTTTCCTGTAACCTTCTGACTGGAACACCAGAGATGTAAATACAGAAAGTTACTACACAGTGTTCAACTGTATAACATGAGGATTTCCTAAGGCTGGGAAGTAATCATTAATACACTATCTTTTCAGACTCTTAACTTGTTGTAAAGAAGACTGTAGTGAGAGAGGTCAAAAAAGCTCATTAAGCCATAATGTTTTCAGACTAGTCTGCATACATTTCAAACATGTAGAGCCAAAGGGACAAGACAAACTTTTTTGATAGATGCATTTCCATCTCCATTTGTGCTCAAAATTTTATAGGATTTTTTTTTGGCTGGTCATTTTTCAGGACAAAGGGTTATAAGTTTATATTTTGTGGAAAATACACAAAATTTGAGGTTTAGATTCTTCACCTAATCGTAATTCATCAATCTATCCACGCAACTAAGAGTCACCTGCTCTGAGGAACATGTAAGTGAATACAAAAACTTGTTTAGTAGAAAGGATTGTATCAGTAGCACAAGAATACATTACTGTTTTTAGAAAAAAAATGCAGAAGGAAAGAGATATATAGCTGACTCTATAATCTTGTCCTTTGTTTAAGTTAATATGAATTTTACCTTATCTGAAATTGCAAATGTATTATAAATAGAGCACAATGCACTGTCAATGCCATTAGAAGTAAACATTCTTAAAAAAGGGAGCAGCCAATTTTACATGGTTCAAGCTCATGAATTCAAATCATCACTAGACGAGTTTAAAAACTGAAAAATATTTCATGACCATATGCTCTGCTTTAATAGGAGAGATTTTTTTGGCAACCAGTCACTTTTCAGGGAGCTGGTAACTCTGCTTCATTTAGAACTCTCCCTTACAAAAATGTGATTCTGAGTACTGAACTGTGAAAACTCCATGTGTTACCATGGCTTGACACCCATGGAGCCTAATGCTTCGAGAACAACAGCAATATTTTTACAGTGCTATTCACACAGGACGTATCATGGTAAGTTAAAACAGGAAATAGAGTAACAAAAGCAAGAGTTTTAAAAATACACTCTGCCAAAAGCCCATCCACTAGTATTGGATTTCAATCTATCCAAATCAAGAGGTAGAACCTTGGAAGTTTTTAATGATGAAAGTCTTTGATTCTGGAATGTGGAGATACACAAAGGGGAAGAAAAATCACTTCATCTCAATTGACTTTAAAAATGAGAGATTGGTCATTCCACAGACTCTTTGCACTGTAGGGGATAAGAAGGACAATGGAGAATTATGAATTCATGGATACCAAAGGCCCTTAGACAGTACAGGAGAAAAGATATCCAAAACGGAAATGCTTCAGACAACTGTTGTAGGAACTCCAGTTCTGGAGCACTATGCAGAACTTCTTTAGTCCTAGTAAAAATCTTTGTGATAGCAATTTGTATTCAGGGAAAATAACACATTGATCTTCTTATAAGTCTAGAAAATAGAAAGAAAAACAAAACTGCTCAATATCATCACGCTTAATGTTTTAAACTGACAATGGAGAGGAGAAAGTAGAAGAGGGCAGTGGTGGGGAGCGAAGCTTTTTCAAAGGTATTTTTCAAAGGTATTTCAAGGAACAGTTTTGTGCCAGTTTGCCTTTGATCCTTCAAAAATTCTGGAAAGGTTTCTGTTAGAATCAACTGAAAAGAAAGTTAAGGAGAAAATACGTATTCACAGTGGTTTAAGATTTGTACCATACTAAAAGAAGAAAAAATCCTGCAAACTCACCACAAAATTAATTGTTGAAATTGCATAGATAAGGCACAAATTACATATTTATTGTATAAGTGCATAATTCAAACTGAAAACTTCAGTGGTGCTGAATTCTTGGGACCAGATTTTCTACTGTTTCTATTCTTGTAGATTACTCAGTGATTGCAAGTTTACTGAAAACATGGTGGTTTTGCATCTCAGATTAAATGAGAACCCATTCCTAATAACTTTTTTTTCCCTTTAAGATAGCATACATGTATTTTGTTGTTGTTTGATGTGATCAAGTTGTTTGTAAGCTGGAGATGGAGTGAGACTTGCTTGGGTAATTCCCAAATAGAGTGTGATTCCCTCAGAAATCACAGCCAAGGGTTGTAATTTAGAGTAATACCTAAATTGTTCAATTTCATGCAAGTGCAAGAGCACTTAGAGTTTTAAATAGCAAAACTGTAATCAGCCTTTTGGTAACTATGTTTCCAACACACCACACACATACGGAACCATGAAGAACATTCTTCAAATTACTTTATTTTTGTAAAACATAATCATCAGTACCTTATTTTTCTTCCCAGAAAATAAAGACTAGAGCCCTTAGTTTGAATGAAGAGCATTTGTTTTCAGGTATTGTGATGCAGAGAACTTCCATTGACCTTGGATCTGTTAAAGACATGCCTAGTAAGTAAACAACTAACTGATTAGTGAGCTGAAATTTAGCAAGCAAAACCAAAATCACCTTTTAAAAGGTAGCAAAAATAGCATAACAATGTAAATTAAGATTCCCTTTCTTATTATTATTGAGTCTTCTGCACTGTTCATTGTGTTAAGTCGATGCATTAGTTAGAGGGACATCTGCTAATTCCTAATGGACACACCTCCTCGTGACCTATTCTTGTCCTACAATCCCTGTTCCTCATTCCATTCTGCTGGAATTCTCTCATGCATCATTGTCCCAATAAAACCCTCAAAAGCTAGGTCACGAACAGTCTTAAATTATTTTAATTTCTAATGAAGCAGAGAATAAACAACACTCTGGGGACTGAGAAACACTTAACAGTAGATTGAGGTCAATGAGTTCCTCAATTTCTATGGACCTAGACAACAACCTTAATTGACAGAGCACTTGCATTATACAGACTTCGCATATACAGAATTCTTTCTTCTTTTTTCATAACACATTTCATAAGGGCAATAGTAGCTTTTAGTGGGAAGTGAATAACATTAAGAGAAAGAATTGGTGTCCATGAAACAATTTCTAGAGATCAAGGATTTGTGTAGGTGAACATGTTGTATACCCAAATGAAGCATGAAACTGAAATTTCTCTATGGATTTATATATTTGGATTACTACACAGAAACAACACCATAGTTTAACTTATTTTAAAATTTGAGCAAAAGAATAAAGGTTAGGCTTCTTTGAGTGATGCTGATTTTTGGTGAACAGACCTTTAAGACTTTTAATATCACCAAGTTCAACCATTGATGGGGTCTTTCCTCTTCTCATGTAGGGTGTTATCAGGCAGTGATCTTCCAGCTCTGTGTGTCCAGTAGATTACATCTTGTAACTCATCAGGTATTGTCTTACTGAGATGTTAGCAGCATGATGATAGCTTCATACCATTTCAGATCATTTATACTATAGAACTGGCTGAAAGTTTTTATGCATACATAGCTGTGATGGTATATCCTGCCCAGCAGCTATACACTCACACAGACACTCACTCCTTTCTTGTCTTCTTTCCTCCAATGGGATGAAAAAGAAAATAAAGACCAATAAAACTCATGGGTCAAGGTAGTTTAATAAGTCAAAGAAGGAGAGAAAAAAAATGCATTCACTGCCTCCAACATACAGACCAATTCCCAGCCAGTGTCTGACCCACAGCCACCATAAAAGACAAAATATTCAAATTCTCTTTATCTACTACAGTTTTTATTGCTGAACGTGGCATTATATGATGTGGAATATCCCTTTTCCCAGTGTGGGTCAACCAACCTATGTCTCTACCCAGTTTCATGATCAGCCACAGCCTACTTGCTGAGGGAGAGAGTGAGACAAAGAAAAAGCCCTGTGTATTTGCTTTCTGTGGCAAGGTTTGGGTAGTGGGTGGGCTGCAGGAGTGGCTTCTGTGAGAAAATGTTATAAGCAATCTCCATGTTGGATTAAGCCACTTCCAGCTGGCTCCAAAATGGACCCTACACTGGTGAAAGCTGAGGCAATTAATTATGGTGGTAGCATTCTTGGGAAAATATATTTAAAAGGGGTAAAGAGCTGTAAAATGGGATAGTTGAGCTAGTAGAGAGGGGTGAAAGCATGTGAGAGAAACAACTCTACAGACAACAAGGTCAGTAAAGCAGTAGGGAGGAGGTTCTCCAGGCTCTGGAGCAGACACTCTCCTATAGCCCATGCAGAAGATCACTGTGAGGTTGTTACCCTGGAGCCCATGAAGGTCCTCATTGGAGCAGAAATCCACATGCAGCCCATGAAGAACCCCAGGCAAGAGCAGCTACATATGTGCTGAAAGAAGCCGCAGCCTGTCTAAAGAGGGAGGAGGTTTAGGCTCCAGTTAGGAACAGTTGCCCATGAAGTGAAGCCCATGAAAGAGAAGATTTTCTGGCAGGATGTGTGACCCAGTGGAGGACTCACTCTGGAGAAATCCATTCCTGAAAGACTGGACCCCGTGGAAAGGACTCGTTCATGAAGATCAGCAGTCCATGGGAAGGATCCACACTGGAAAGGTTTGTGAATTACTTTCTCATGTGAGAGGATCACCACACAGGAGCAAGGGAACAGTGACAAGCAGAAGGAGGAAGGAATAGGAGAGACAACACATAGAGAGAGACCGCAGGCCTTGTGCCATTCAGGGAAGAGGAGATAATAAAAATAAGGTGAAGCTGAAGCCAGGAAGAAGGAAGGGGTGGAGAAGGTGTTTCAAGATTTGTTTTTATTTTTCATTATCTTACTCTAATTTGATAGATAATAAATTAAAATAATTTCCCCAAGATGTCTGTTTTACCAGTGATGGTAACCAGTAAATTATTTCCTCTGTCCTTATCTCAACCCATGAGCTTTTTGTCTTATTTTTCTCCCATGTTTTCAATTGATAGAGAGCAATAGACTGGCTTTAGTGGGTGCCTTGTGGCCACCAAAAGTCAAACCAACACACCCTGACACTGTTTTAGCAAGACTCAGCAACAGCTGAAACACTAGTATGTTACCAACAGTGTCATAAGTACAAATCAAAGACACAGCATCAGTTGGACTGCTGTAAAGGAAGCTGATTCCACTCCAACTAAATTTAGTACAATAGTTCAGTAGAAAAGCAATTGTTTGCCTTCTGAAAATGTTACTGTTTCTAAGGAAAAGATATCAATAGTAAGAGAAAATTGGCATTTCAAACACAAATGTTCTAACATAAAAATTTCTATATTCTTTCGCAAGGGAATAGGATATCTTTTCCCCCCCTATACTATTACTGCTTAGTAGAGGGGACATACATCAATATTTTTTATATTTTAAATATAAACATTTGCAGTATTTAAACACTAAATTAATCAGACTTATTCCCTATCTTCTGCTTTTTCTCTGTCCAAAAAAGAACATAAATATCAAGTAGTACTATGATATTATACATGGAATGAAACAATAGATCAGACCACTTTTTAACTCAGTGGATTATAGAATATTTCCAAAGACACACTGTTTATAAGGCTGAATTGGTGACTCCTGAATTTTTTCACAATGACATCGAAACTTTTATTAGTGGTTGGCTCTTTTGCTAATGATATAAGAAATGAACAGATGAAGTACTCTGGTGATGAGAGTTGCTACTCACGATGGTTCCTCTTTTTATGTTTTGGTCCAAATCCTTTAGTGCCAATGGAACTTCTTTGATACTCAAAGGTCAACATTCTCCAAAGGGTTTGCAAAAGTGGCTGAATTGCTAAGCCAGATGTACATTTCAGATTATTATGAAGATTTTTTTGAGTTTCTAGTAAATAAGTTCTATAAACTTTTATTAAAAACCCTTAACTGACACTGACAAATATTATCTGCAAAAACGTATATAAGATTTCTGAATTTCTGGTTCAGAATAATATTGGAGACTTTTTAAAGAATATTTAGGAAAAAGTGATTTTTAAAATTTTTACCTAAACCATGCAATACCGTAATAATTAAAAAATTAATAAACTTGCTGTAATTTCCTTGTCAAAAAAGCATTAATATTTGCAATAAAGTTGTCAACCAATCTAAAATGACATCATGTTATATGTTTCTTTCCTAAACTTTAATTTATCAATTTTACTTTCTTCCTTTTCTGCTGTAGATTTGTTCCTACGAAGAATAAACCCAAGGCTAGATTAACAAAAGCAAGTATAACAAGTGCCAGTTACTGAAAATCATATTTTTTAAGATTTCTGCCACCACAAATGCATATACACATATGATTGGTTGCTGTTTAGTTACTTGCCGCAGTGCCTTCCCTGAGGGTTGTCCCACAACCCTGCCCGAGCCCAGGCTAGCTGATGTTGAGGGCAACGAAGTAGTTGTGCGGGCACCAAGGCACCAAACATCCTTCCACGGGATGTTTGGGTGCCCCTGCGACTCAAGAGCCACTGACCAGGCAGTACGCCCTGCTGCACACCCCGCAAGGGGCTTCTTGAGTGCAGGCAGTTTGCCTGCCCACCAAAAGAAGCAGAAAATGACTCTCAGAATAGGGTTAACCAATCCCACTTTATTGAGGGCCTAGCCTCGAGGGGAGCCTACGCACAAGAGTAGCTCTGTGCCCTCAGGCACGACCTTATATAGGGGGAGAAACTGGGGGGAGGGGAAAGGGAAGGGACCAATCAGGGATAGGGTGAGGAGGGGTTTAGGGATGACAGGCAGGAGCAGAAGCCTGAGGCCTTCTACTCAAGCCTATCCGGTACCGAGTAACTGATGATTGGCAGGGAAAGGGCTAGAAGAAGGGGAGGAGCTGGGGTACAAATACGGAATGAGGGAGGAGAGGCCCGAGAGGGGGATGCAACTGAGGGAGGAGATAACTATTCAGGGAAGAACCAAGTGGGAAGGGGAGGGAGACCAGAGAAGTCCATTTACAACTGATATAATTAGGGGATAACAGAACTGTACAAGAAACATCACAGATATATATATGAAACCATAAAATACACTGCCACAGTTACTTATGTATGCATTCATTTAATAATTTATTTTAAATTTTGAGGCGCCGAGATCTAAATATTGAAACTAGTTATACAATTTGCCATTGGAACAGCAAGGAGAATATGTAGAAGCTTTGTTTGTATATGACAGCAGAGGAATAGGAAGAGTCTAGCTAAACTGCTAATTGTAGTAGCCAATACTGATTTTTTAAAATGCCCTTGATTAGGTTTCATTGGACACACAAGTCACATGTTGTATGATTTGATGTTTACTGGCTGACTGCAGTTTCTTATAATTAGGTTTTCAGTGTACATGATTTTTAAAATGATCTTGTCATGACTATGCTTAATACTCAATTAAAAATGAGTGTTTCTAGGAAAGCTCCCCCGATAAACTTCTTTGTTAGAACAGTCATCAGAAGAACAGGAATTGGAGTGTCTTAATCAAGAGAATAATGTTCTGGTGTTATGGTTTTCCATAGAATATTCATACTCTGAATTTTGAAGACATTTATCTATCACTACCATGAATTATTATTTCTTTGAGCTAGACAAGTAAGAAAACAGAGCATGATAGTGGACATCCATGAAAGCACAGGAAATGTACACAATTCATCAGTGTCTCTTTAGGACTAGAAAGCTTCTCAGACTGTATTATAATAGCAAAACTTGTCAAAAGAGTACAGAAATTAATCTGAAGTACCTTTTGGCTTTAACAGACTAAATGTGCTTATTTAAGTAATTTCAGTGTTCAAAAGGAACACAATTTAAGGAAAATTGTGTTGTTTCTTAAAGACAATTTAAGACCTTTTCTTTACAATTTCTGGCACAGTAAAAACGTCTGCACACTAAATGTATTAATGATCTTCCCTAAGTTGCTATAAATACATAAATCGAAGTACAACTGTACTTCTCGCTTTATGATGAACTATTTTTTAACTAAAGCCAATTATATTTGTGGTGGCTTATCATAGCAATTATATGAAGCAGCAGGCCAGTCAGTAATGACTTTTTTGTTAGAGGAGTGCTAAGAACACTTCCAGCAGAGCTCCATTACCTGGATTACAATCACTGTTTTAAATTAGGTACCAATGCAAGTAATTTAGTTTTGTTTTTGTACTTAATTGCTCATTAACTTGTTCATGCCAATAATTTTATTTCTATGCCACTCCCTCATTAAATACTCCCTGAAACAACTTACCAGAAGCATTCCTTCCTACAAAAGAAACTGGAATATTTTTATAAAACATTTCTAAGTTTTCATGCCACCTTTATCTCCTTGTGAACATATTTGCATGATAAAACACTTCTTTTTTTCACCATAGTACCTGTGGTCATTAACATAAGTCAATAGAAACCCAGTAACTGCTCTTCTGGATCGAGCAAAGTTTGTATGTAGTACAGCATTGTGTTGCTGTCAGTGGCTAGAATCACATACTCATAAAGAAGCTGAAATGAACAATTATGCAATAATTTTACTGAGAAGGGAATTTTTTTCCTATTCATGATGACTACCTTTTGTTTTATGTCCTGAAATAAGATAGTTTGCAAATTTTTTTTTAAGAAATAATACTAATTCCATGAAAATGTAAATGCTATCATTATCCACATAAATGTTTAATCCTTTTTAAAATTCTGCTAATCTTTAAGGCCTCAGTGATATTTTTGTGGCAATGAGCTCTCTGGGTTAATTATGCATGTGCAACAGAGTATATCCTTTTATCTGTTTTAAATTTAAATCCTGCCTATTTACTGCTACACACAGGAACTTTATAAACCTATATTGTGCAATTTTCTGCTCCAGGCATTTTCCTCAAGTGAGTGTATGCATGAATATAATGTCTGGAGGGTGCCTTAACAAACTTTTCCTATGTCTGGCTCCTCTCCTCAGTGTGTTTCTCCATGAAACTAGTTTTTGGATCAGTGGATTTGGTTTAGAGCTCTAAGGTAGAAAGTTAAGTGCAGACTCCTCCAAACATCTTAGGAAGCAGGTCAAAGTAAATACCAAATAGTTTAAATAACTAAAATACTTAGTAACTAATAGTTGTTTAAATAACTAAATAGTTTCGAAGCTGTACTCAGGCTAGCCTGCTCAGACTAGGCAATAATCAAAGATAAATAATTAAGGAAAACATTATGTCAATATGCGTATAACCCACAATTAGTGTGGTTTTCTTTCCCTCCATAGTGACTGGACTACAAATATTTTTTAATCTAATCTAGCCTTTGAGCTAGGAAAGCTAGGTCATTTAGTTCAGGCAATAAGTACTCACAGCTTTTACATCCAGAGGTCCAGCTGCTCCTCCCCAAGACACATTTATCACATCTGTTAAATTTTAAATGCAGGTTCAGTTATATTCAGATATATGTTGTGTCCAAACACCAAGGGGGTTTGTTCAAACAGATTTTCTATAAAAGACACTGTTTTGCAGGATTATTAAACAACTGATTAAAATTAATGTTGTGAGCTCCTCCCGCTGACTTTTTAACATCAGCCAAATAACATTTGGGTGATTAAGTAATTCTCTATTCTATGTAGTATTCTCATTGATTTAAGACTTTCTTACATAGAAACTTCGTAAGGTTATTTTCACTCATACTAGTTCAAAGGAAAAGATGAGGGAGAAGAAAAAGATGAAGGGAGATCATTAATAAGAATAGAGCAGCCAACTCTTGAAATAACAGAGAGATGAAAGTGAGATATTCAGGTACTGGAAGCAAGAACGATAACATAACAGGTAACAAGCCTATTCCATTAACGGGTTGTACAAAAGTGGTTGGCTCAGTTTCTTGGAAGATAGCACCAGTGATACAAGCCTGGAATCAATCAAATGGCTTACTTGAGATCGAGTCCTGAGGAGCAAATGAACTCTTGTACAACTGTAATGGGTTGACCTTGGCTGGATGACAGGTACTCAACAAGCCACTCCATCACTCACTTTCTCAGTAGTATGGTGGGGAGAGAAATAAGATGGAAAAAGCCTCATGAGTCAATATAAAGGTGTTTTAATAAAGCAAATAAAGAGGCTGCATATGAAAGCAAATTAAAACAGAAGTTTCATCCTCTACTTCCCAGGGCTTCAGTACACATCATGACTGCTCTGGTAATTAATTCCTTCCCCATTCCTCCTCCTTTCTCTTAGCTTTTTTTGTTAAGCAGATAGCATAGGGTGTGGAATATCCCTCTGGTAGGTTTGCATCAGCTATTCTGGTTATGTCCCCTCCCAAGATCTTGCTCACTTCCTGCTTACTGGTGAGGGGGAAATGTTGGAGACACAATGTTGATGTTATACAAGAACTGCTCAGCAGGAGCAAAAACACAGGAGTGTTAATAACACCTTTCTAGCTACCACCTTTCTAGCACAGCACTATGAGGGCTACTGTGGGGAAAATTAACTCCTTCTTAGCCAGACCCAATACAACAACATTTCAAGATCTGTCTAATAGAAGGATTAGGACTTTTTGTCAAGGGAAGAAATGCTTTTGATCTGCATTACAGGTACCTGAAATGTTTATTTATACTTGACTAAAGGAAATGGAAGTTTAAGGTTTTCCTTTTTTATATTTTAGTAACATAGTAAGTTTTACAGATTTTTAATCAGTATGACTGGCAATTGTTTGGTTAAGATGGTGATTTAGGACTACACAAAAGACTGTCTTTGACTAGGTAGTTGAAGTGCATGGAACATGGAAGGCTGAAATTCATAGGCACCAGTAAGGTGCCTCACATTAAGTACTCACATTAAGAAACTCTCTCAAGAATTTATTAGGAGTCTGTCAAGACTGAAAGGTGCTAAAGAAGACAGAGGTTTGGATGATGAAGTCATAGCAAAATAGAGGTTGGAAAGGACTACTGTACTGTCTTCAGTCTTTGGAGGTTAGGACAGGATAATGGAGTTTAGGAAATGGGAGAACAGGAGATGAGAAAGTCATGAAGGCAACTTCTAATCCTGGTATTTATATTCATGATGAGAGAAAAATTGTTGCATAAAGGAACAGTAGCAGACAGAGAATGGAAAAGGTGAAAAAGGACCTGAGGGTGTTGATTGACCATATGCTCAGATGACCCAGAAGTCCAAAGGAATAATGGCTTGTAGCATAAATAGTGTGTCCAACAGGACTAGGTCAGAGGTTGTCTCCCTGTACTCAGCACTGATGAAGCCACACCTCATACACCATGTTTGCTTCTGAGCCCCCCACTACAGAAAAGACATTGAAGTGCTGGAGTGTGTTCAGAGAAGGGCAGCAAAGCTGGGGAAGAGTCTGGAGCACAAGTCTTATGAAGAGCTGCTGAGGTAGGTAGGGTTGTTTAGCCTGGAGAAAAGGAGGACCAAGGAGGACCTCATTGCTCTCTACTGCTCTCTACTACCTGAAAGGAAGTAGCCAGGTGGGGGATTATTCTTTTCTCCCAAGAAAAACAACTTTTCTCAACAAGCAAAAAGACAAGAGGAAATGGCTTTAAGTTGTGCCAAGGGAAGTTTAGATTGCATATAAGGAAAGAATTCTTCACTGAAAGGATAGTCAGGCATTGGAATGGGCTGCCCAGAGAAGCGGTGGAGTCAGAATCCCTGGAGGTATTTAAATGACATGTATACATGGCACTTGGGTAAAGAGAATTGGGCCTAGGCATCAGAGTGTCCTATGAGAATAGTACAAGAAAAGCTATGGGAATAAACCAGGAAAAGATACAGTGTATCAAAGAACAGCAGAAGCGAAGGCCTGCAGATGCCTCAAACCCTGTGTGCCCTTCCATGATTGGACAAAGGGACCCCGAAGGGACCCTGAAGATGTGCTGATGTGTATCCTGCCCAGATGATTGGACCCTGGACTGGAAATCCCCTAATGAAGTAATGTTAGAACAATAGCTTTACTATATATTAGTTAGCCATAGGGGTATAAAAAGGTATTATTTGTAGCCATATTTTTCTCTCACCTTGCACCGTAACAAACTGCTTGCTTCAGCATCGCGTCTGAGGGCCTGTGTCCACTCACTTACTACACCTGGGGACATGATTAAGTGGTAGACTTGTCAGTGTGGGTTAACAGTTGGAATTGATGATCTTAGAGGTCTTTTCCAACCTAAAAGATTCTGTGATCCTATGATTTTATAGAACTGTCACTGTGAAGAAAGACAATACCACCATTGCTCAGATCTTCATGGATCTTAATAAAACAGAGAAGGTGGTCAACAAGAAATTTGCATCTCTATGTTAATATAAGCTCAGAGAACTGAAAGGAAGAAGTTGCAATACTAACAAATACCCTACTAGGGGATAGAGGAATAGTAACAGAAACCTGGAAGAACAAGAGTCAAGGTTGAATGTATGAAATGGATGATCTCATCAGAGAGACAGAAAAAAAAGAAAAATAGTGAGAAGTATCACCCTGTTAACGAGATAAGCAAAAAAATTATGCAAAGAAAGCAAAGATATTGTAAAACTAAAGGAGTCAAAGATGATGTTGCAGAAATACCATGAAAACTGTTCTACTGGAAGGAGAAACTTTAGTTGTCTGTAAATACTTCTTATGATGCCTTTGTCAATACAGTTAAAAAAAAAAAAAGAAAAAAGAGAGAGAAAATCCATTAAAAGTTAGTAATAAGACCCAGGCCACAAAGCTGTGGATTTCTCAAGAAAAATGTCATTCCAAACTTATCTATATTTTATCTATAAGGAAAACTACTAAATTATTGAAGGAATTAATATTATATCATATGTGGAAAAGATAGAAAATTTGAGTTTTGATTCATGAGGAAAATAAAAGTTAGTCTGCAAGATAAGGATAGAATAAGAATTAAATGGGTTGGACTATCGATTGATAAAGTTAGTATGAAAATAAGAATAGATCACACAGTCATTAGTGACAGACTAGAATAAGAAATTATTGTTGTTATTATTATTGCTATCATTAAGCAAAAACCCTACATTGATTCCATTTTGGTTTAAATATTTGGGGGTTTGATTGTGTGAGGCGATTTCTCCCTAAGAAGGGATAGAGGATTAATGAGTTGGGAAGTCTTAAGAAATCTTGTTTCTTCAGAATTCAAGCTGGTGAGAAAATAGAAGCACAAAGTGGCCAAGTTGACTCTGAACAAAATCAGTAGCTTAAAAACCTATTTTCAATCATCTGAAATTATATTCAAAGTAATAGAAGAAAGGTCAAGAATAAAGAAGTAACTGTGCTTTTAAACAAGAAGCACGTAACATAGTTTTACAAAGTAATTTAGATGATAATTATGTGCAGACAATTGACTCCAGTTGATGACTCCATTCAATTCACCAACTGCACTTGGCTTACTTAATGCCTAGAGGTACTTCAGAGAAGAGTCAATCACAATAAAGGGAGGGAGATGTACAAGTAAGGGGGGAAATAAATAAAGCTTTTTAAATCATTGATCCAAATATTGAAAGATAGTTGTGGCAGTTTTTAGTGGCCAGGTTTTTTCTTCTTAGCAGGGGGGCCTATGGGGAGGCTTCTTTGAGAAACTGCTGAAAGTTTCTCCGTTTCCAGCAGAGCCAATGTCAGTCAGCTCCAGGCTGGACCCACCGCTGGCCAAGGCCAGGCCAATGAGGAGTTATGGTAACACCTCTGTGATAACATATTTAAGAAGGAGAAAAAAAAAGTGCAGGCAGACAAACATGGGCGCTTAGAGAAGAGCAGAGTGAAAAGTTGTGATTAACACCAAGGTCAGTGGAGGAGGAGGAGAGGAGATGCCTTAAGCACTGGAATGGGGCTCCTGCAATCCGTGGCGCAGACCTTGGTGAAGCAGGTTGTCTCCCCCGCAGCCCATGGGAGACCATAGGGAGCAGATTCATCTGCAGCCCATGGAGGACTGGAGGACCTCATGCTGGAGTGGATGGATGCTGGAAGGAGGCTGTGACTTC